>BMAV01003324.1:0-77015 GCA_019973955.1 Trichonephila inaurata madagascariensis | reverse complement strand
GTATAAGAATTCCAAAATGTGTGGAGGAATACCAATCAGTTCCTAAAAATTTAAACGCTCAATCAATAGCTCAATGCTTCGTTTAGATTGCAAGTAATGTGAACGTTCTGTCACCAAACATTTCAGCTTTTTTATAACTTTAAAACGTCATGAGAGTTAAATCGTCTAAGTTAGTGCTTCTCAAAGTTTCAATATTTGCGATTCAATATTTTATCATAATTTTCATCGCACCCCCACCTTCCCCCCTCATACAATAACAACGTATTAAACTCAATAATATTATATTTTGAGGCTAAAACTACGATATGTGGCTTCAACCTTTTAAGTGCCACCCCAGTGGATTTAAACGTCTCGCCCAATCAAAACGTTAATTTCCCCGGACTTATATGCACGTCTTTCCAAAGTACAATCTTTTCTGTGCATTGCTATCCAAAATATTATTCCAAAGTCTTTGGAATGCAATTATTAGACCTTGACAAGGTTTGCGAAGGATATTCTTATTTCAGATAATTTGCTTCCGTATTCCTCGTCCGTCACAATAGATCACATAGGGCACTTGGAAAACGGTTAGCATTGGGAATAGAATTGCAAAACTTTTATTCGTTAGTTAAGGAGCTAATTATAAACCATAAAAATTATCAAGATAAGAGTTAATTTTTGTACATAATTTTTTTGGCAATCCTATGATGTCACTATTAATTATTAAACTTGTACTTATCTTAATATTGTTAAATTAATTATCAAACACACACACACATTGTGTAGCACTGGTACATTTATACGTGCAATGTATCATTGTAAATGTGCATTTTATATTTTATTATTTCAGAATGTATTTTGTTTCTTTTATTTCAGTAAATCAACAATTTTTTTTTAATTATTTTGTTTTCAACTTCAAAGCGCCCCTCTCTTAGAGCTGTCATGCCCCCCAAGGGGGGAGCGCTCCACGTATTGAGAAACGCTGACCTAATTCTTAAATACAGTTTGATATAAATCATAAGTTTCAACTTACAATTAGTAACCGTTTCGACTTAGCGGTAAAACTTTCATTGGATGAGAGCTTGTACTATATCTCCTGATTTATATAAATTTCAATTTTCATTTTAATTTCAGAAAATATGCTGACTTCCATAATTTTGTATTATTCATTCAATTCAATAGTTATGATGAAAAAATACAGCAGTTACTGTGCTCTAGTTATGGTGCCTTTCTGAAATTGAACAACAGTGGATTTTAAGAATAAGTTTTTGCTCTATCTCGATATACTAAAAACTTTTTCTTAAAATTAAAACAACGTTTGATAGTAGAAAGGATGCACAGAGGCATACGGTAGGAATTTTATGAGGTTTATTTTTCCTTTATTATTTCTTTAAAAATATTTTTATTGAAGCCGGATGTTTAATTATTTTTATGTGATACACAATCACACCATTCTGATATAGATGCAGCTGAAAACAAAAATCAGGAGATTTAGTGCATTGTTCCAAATAAATTTCGGGCAAATATCTACAACACTTGTCTTTTTCTATCTTTCAACTTCAACTTTCGTGCACTTTTTTGTTGAGTACATCTTTCATAGATTTTTACAGGCTATCGTAACTTTTGACATACTAGTCTTTGAAACACATACAAAGTTGGCTGTTTTCGACACGCCCACTTTAAGGAGATGAGTTCAAAAGATCATACCTTTTTGTTCTTCCCACATAATTGCGCTTCACTGGGAAGAACAATTCCTGGTACCTTTGTCGATGTCACTGCAATTCAAGCTTTATTATATAATCGAAGCAAGATACACTTAGAGCAGCGTTTCTCAAACTTTTAGGTGATCCCCCTACGGGATGTATTAACTCTACGAGGGGGGTAGCGAGGATATTGAAAAGTCGAAAACTATTTAACTTTCTATCCAGATGAGGTTTGCTGTCCCTGGTAAACACGAGGGAAGCATTATCGTGAAAGATTAATAAGGATGTTGTAGTAATATTAATCTATTTTTCTCCTTTTCATTCTGTCTTATTTTAAACATCGTTTCTTGTATTTACAGCATTTATTCTTGATAACAGGCTTGTGCATTGTTGTTTTAATAAATGTTTGCAAATTTTTTTAACTGGTCTCAGGAGAGTTAAATTTGTCTCAAGAACTAAAAATGTTAACAAATTTCGACTACATATAATTCTTTGGGGTTAAAATTTATTAATTCGATTTTCTTAAACATTATTAATAAAGAAATAACCTTTCAAAAAAGTGTAAAATGTTTAAGATATAAACATATTTTTAAAAATTATCAGCGCGTGAAAATAAGAAACATTTTTTGTAAGAAATATTAAGTCAGTTTTACGTTGCGCATGATGTTTTCTATACTAATAGCCTTTAATACACAAAATTTAATTGAATTATGAAATGTATCATGCTCTTGAAACCATACCTAATTTTAGTATTATATATCTTCTTTAATGGGAAATAATTAAAAAAACGCTAAAATTAAAGAAGCAAAAACTAAAAAATGCATTTTTTTTATTTTTTAAAAGAATAGTATTTATTATTCTATTTATATAAAAATGCCATAGTGTATTAATGATGTATTTGACTGCATTAATTCACTTATTGCCTGTAATTAACTTAACTCAGGGGCTCAACAGCCCATGAGGGCAAATACATACTTTTCCCAATTCAGTATACATGGCATTGGACCCTGAGGTTCATGAGCAGATGTTCCGGTCAGATGGTCCGTCTGATGTGAAACTCCGTTTTCAAAAGCAAGCTTGGTACTCATTTATCGATCCACTGAAGGAATGAAAGGCTGAGTCAACCTTGCCTAGTCCAGGGTTTGAACCTCGCACTTGTGGTGTCGAAGCGCGATGCACTAACTACTCAGCCACTGGACTTAATATTGCAAGTAAATAAATAGGCCTACTGTTTGAGAAAAGTATCAAGCAAAAGGTAAAACTTAATTAATATTTCTTACAGAAATGTTTTTTTAAAGTTTTTATGAGTTTGAAAGTTTTAAAAATTTGTTTATACTTTTAAATGCTTTATACTTTTTTGAAACCGTCCTTTATAAAACTGTGTAAAAAAATCGAATTATTTAATTGTAACCTCAAATAACAATAGGTAGTTGAAAAATGTTTATATTTTCAGCTGTGGCGACACAATTAACACCTCAAAGGCCTCATAAGAGAAATATGAATAATCTGTCAATAACGTCATCGAATATATTTTTTTAAATAATTTTTACATAAATATTTTAGGCAAATATATGAAGAAAAATGTGCTTAGCATTGTACATAAAATCCCTATAACTAAAGAAGATAATGTTTTATTTTGATTTGCTTCCATTACCATATTTTATTTTTTTTTTACCTAAGATTGTTTTTATTAGCACGCTTTTATTAGATTCACTTGTATATAACGAGTCTTGTGAACCCGGTTTTTACCCACTTTGAAAGGTCAGATTAATTTGAAATTTTGCACACTTGTCAAGGATCGATGACAATATAATAATTTAATAATTTTGTTCCATTGTTCTGATCAGGAATAACGATTTCCCGTTTCCAGATTTGGCGAATAACTCCAGATCCCTTTTACAGATTTGGCGACCAAAAGATTAAGTTACAACCCTAAAGCAGAAATGCTTATGGGTATTACAAATAGTGATCTTTTTAGTGAAAGAGTCTTTTTTTAGTGTTCATATCTTCCATATTAAATATTTCAAACTCAGCTGTTCCAGATTTTCTATCAGTTTGCTGATCCTACATTTCGCAAACCAAGACGTATGATTGCACTCATAGGATGACAATGGGTATCCCAGATTCTAAAAAAAAAAATACCGCTTAGGATTAATTCATCAATGAATAAATGGTAGTCTAAATATTTTTTTTAAAAAAACACGCTTTTATTGAAGATCTAACTAAAAAATGACAAATAAAATATATTTAAAAAACATTAAAAAACATGCTTTTATAGTGAATCCGACTAAAAAGTAAAAAAAAATCATCCTTAATATAAGAATAAAATGATTAACGAGAAAATTTATGTCATTGTGATAAAAGCGTGGGTGTTTTGCATTACATTTTTACACTAACTCTGCTTTTTGGAATAGAACTACGTTCATTTGACGTCATTGGACAATTGATCGCGAGGCGAAGTAATAGAACTAGTAAGCAATTATAACAACTGATATCCAGCACCCCACGCTCTTACCAAAATGACATTAACTTTCTCACTAATCATTTTATTCTTATATTAAGAATTACTTTTTTTACTTTCTAGCTCGATTCACTGGAATAGCGTGTGTTTTTTTTTTAGTTTTTTTAAACTATAATTTATTTGACCTAAGATTATGTTTTCCCTTTAGGGATAATTTTCAGAAGCTAATTGGAAAAATTGATGTTATTTCTAATACACGTATACAAGAAGTGAGTGGTTATATATTAAGACAGCATTTCTCAAACTGTGGGGCGCAACCCCCTTGGGAGGCGAGATAACTCTACGTGGGGGGCGCGAGCATATTGAAAATCGAAAACAAAAGTTTATTTAAAAACTATTAATTTACTGGAAGTAAACAAACAAAATACTTTTTGATATAATAAAATATAAATACACTTTTACACTGATATAATACACTTATAATTGTATGAGTACTGTACAATGTATATTTTATTATTAATTTAACAATACAAAGTTAAGAACAAGTAGATGATTATCAGTGACCCCATGGACTTAGATTAACACTTATCTTGATAATTTGTACGGTTTATAATTAACTCCTTAACTGCCGATTTAAAGTTACGCGATTCGCTTTGCAATGCCACCTTTTTCTACGTAGATAAGTGTATTTTGATGTTTTATTGAAGGAAGGTGGAAGAGAAAAGGTATAAATAAGCAAATCCTCTGAAATAAGTAAGTTAAGGAAATAAGTAAGTTAACACTGTTAAGGTCCTTTTTCTGCATTCCAAATTATTCGAAATAATTTTATGGATAGCATTGCACAGAAAAGATCTTACTTCAGTAAGACGTATATATACGTTCAGAAAATCAATGCTTTGGCTGGGCGAGATGTTTATGTACGTCGGTGGCACATACGAGGTTAAAGTCATATTGTAGCTTTAGTGTCAAAGTATAGAATTATTGAATTCAATACATTGCTATTGTATAAAGGGGTGGCGCGATGAAAATGATGTTTGAATATTGGGTCGCGTATATTGCAAGTTTGAGAAGCACTGTATTAAGGTGTGTGAATCGATTTTTTTCCTTTCGAATTTCAAAACCTACCAACACGGAGGAGTGTATAAACAATGTTCTGAAGGCCCTTAAAAAAAGAAAAACTGAATTTACGTGTGAAAAATGTGATAAACATATTGTATTTCCTATTTCTCTTCATTTTTAACTTTATTATACAAACTTTACTGTAAGCATCCTTGGGTATGAGATACCCTTCGCGAGATTTTTCGGTTGTTTTTTTCTTGCGAGTGATGCCGGGTTATATAACACTATCAAGTTATTGAGATATCTAAGTTCTATTATTAAGTTTTCGATTGCATCAAAAAACATTCTTATAACACTCATATCTTGATATAAAAAGAACAAATCTTGAATTCCTAAGACCAAAATAAAGTAATTTTTACGTACCTCAGGCCCTATCTGAAAATTGATTTCAAAAATATCCCTTCTTATTAGATCTCTATTCAATAAAACAAACATGCTTACCACATTTCAGCTGTGTAGGTTAGATTGTTAGAAAACAAGATTTTTTTTTATCTATATGCCCGTAACCTCCCCCTTAGGAGTTGATTTCTATAAAGCGCGTTCTTAGTGGATTTTAAAAAAATAACATACGTAAAAAAGATTTTATTACTGTACGAATATCAGCTGGAAAACGGGGTTTTTTATTTATAGGTCCCCGAAATACTTCCTCCCCCACCTTAGGAGACGATTTCCGTAGATTTCGTTTTTAACATATTTTTATTAAACAAAATAAACATTCTAATAAAATATCATACCCGTAGGTCTGGTAGGTCAAAAAAAGATATTTTTATACGCCCCCGCAACCATCCTACAGAGACGATTTTCACAAAGCTCTACTATTCGGAATTATACTCAATGAAAAAAAAAACATATCAGATTTATATGAAGCTTGTATGCCTAATATTTTAAAACCGAGATTTTTTTTTTTATCTGTAATGCTCACTTGACCGCTAGTAACTTCTCTTTGGAATAAATTTCCGTAAGAATTGTTCCCTTACAGATCTATATTCAACAAAAGATACATGCTAATAAATTTCAAGTATGCACAGCTAATAGTTCTGGTGAGCAAGTGATGAGTGAGAGAGAGAGAGTCATCTATCTTCTTTATACGGATAAAATACTTTTGCTAGAAAAAGTCTGCGTTCATGTACTATTGCATACATAAACAGCAACAAAAAATTAAAACTGGAGTTTCAAATTTTTTATTAACTATATTTTATTTAGTTCATTTCAAGCATCGAAAATAACAAAGGTAACTTCGGTTTGCTTTCCTAGCTTTTAAAATAGAGACGTTTGTAGCAATACTAACAAAAATTATCTAGAAAAAGTCTGCGTTCACTGTTTTAGTAGTAGCTAGAATATTATTTAGGAAGAATAATGAGCTATTTAATAGCTGGTTGGATAAACCCGTCTTTTAAGCACCTTCTAAAGGTGTTTCAGCATTGAATTAACAAGTCTATTGATTTTTTAGCCTTATCTTCTCCCATTCGTCCTTAAGGTATCCGACTGCGTTCGGAACCGTGATTTTAAAAAAGCGCACAAATGGATAATATTTATGATATTTAGTGTCAATTAGATTAGAAAATGTATTTAAAATTGTTTTAATAATAGTATTACAATAAAAAATTATTTAAGTACAATATTTTGACAAAAAATGATCACAAAATGACACATTTTCAAAATATTCTCCTTTTGTGAAAAGTGCTTCTATTTTGATTGTAAATAGCACAGACCTCTGTACAGAGGCTCAACTAGAATTTTTGAAATACATATTTTAGAAGTGGGTTTATCCATATTTGACGATAACAGAGGGGAAAAATTTTAAGAAAAAAACGCCAAAGGCGTTATTTCAAAGGGTTGTAACCATCGAAAATGTGTATTTTTCAAACATCATAGTTGAACCTCTGTAGAGAGGTCTAAGCTATATACAGGCAAAATATTATTATAAAAGAAGCGTTTTTCACAACAGGAGAACATTTTGAAAAAAGATCATTCTAAGTTAATTTTTTTTCAGAAATATTGTATTTAAATCCTTTTTTTTTTGTCAAAATGTCCTTAAAACAATTTTATACATGCATTCTAGTCTAAGTGACACTAAATATCATGAAAATTATCCATTTATGTGCTTTATTTAAAATCACGGTTCCGAACGTAGTAAGATACCTTAAGAACGCACTTTAGCACATTCTTGCTAGATATATTGTGTTAGTAAATCCTACGCTCCAGCAAATCCCATATGTATTCCATAGGATTCAGATCAGCTGACTGCGGCGCTGTATGCAGTTAATTTGAGATATTATACAAGAGACAAAGTTTCACAATCTAAGCTTTATGCTTAGAATCGTTGTCATGTTGGTACGAAAGGACGATCCTTGCCGAGTTTGGTGGAACTTTCCTTTAAATTGTTTTTAGGACATCAAGGTAATCATATTTGCTCATAATTGATTCGATATACTCCGACCAACCAACACCATTGCTCGCCATATACTCCCACACCATACCCCCACCACCGCCGTGCCTTACCATTTTTAATAAATGCTTTTTTAAGCGTTGTGCATGGTTTTCTCCTTATCAATTTACGAACCTTTCTATGCCGAAGCAAAATTAGCTATCATCGGAGAATATCTCAGTTCTCCAGAACTCCGGAGGTTTATGTATATGCAAAGGCTATCCATTCAAGCCGTTTGTTCATTGAAATATAAGCTTTTATTTGAGCCACTCGACTATGGTGTCCGTCTTTATTCAAGATTTTTTTTTGAAGTATCCGCACAAATGTTTTTGTTAAACCTCGTGAATGTCTGTAACTATTTGAGTTGCAAGCAAACGAGGATTTTTTTCCACCAATGATATCATACTTCGTTTTTCTCTGATTGTGATCTAAGATGGATAACCTGAACGAGGTTTGGATGTGTAAACTTCTGTAGATTTAAAGTTTTTAATAACACGTTGTATACTTTAATATTGGCGTACAACGGATACGGGTACATCCCGGTGATTTTTTTCCATCTTTCCGCATTTTCACAATGATTTTACGCTTACTGACACTTATTTCCTTCCTTTTATTTTCCTTGCTCTTTAATTGCATCGTATCTCACAAAAAAAGTACAAGATAAATGGGTCACAATTTTCTTAACCTATTTTACTTGATAACTGAATGCAAAAATTCTGTTAACCTATAACGCCTATTGATAAAAAAATTCCAGGAATCAAGATAATTCAAATATTGAACACACATTTTTTCTGCCTACTTTTTGTGTGCTTTGCTACAAAACTCCTATTATATATATCTTAAGTAGTTTTTTAATTTAAAATTAACGTGAATTCTTGCATGCTCAATATTTAAATAAGAATAAACAAATTCATAAAAATTTGTTAGAAAAGAAATTATATTTGTATTAAATTTTACCTTTGCTGTATGATTTGTTGTGGGTGAACGCAGTGTATGTAAGTCATATATGATAATTTTATAATTGTAAAACACACAATATATACCACAAAATTCAGAATCTGGTTGTTAAATATACGCATGATACTTATGATCTGAAATAAGAATTACTATTAAAAAAGTCACCTCTCATGTTCTACATAACTACAGTTTGTTTTTTGGTTTTAGTTGTATTCCTGTACAGACCACACATGCCATTCCATACTATTTGAATGCCAGAAAAGAAAAAAACTTGCATTTTTGAATAACTCGGTATGCATAAAATATCTTTTTAATACATCAAACACAATACATACTTTTGACTACCTTTAATTTTAATTAATATTTTGTTGTACTCTTCTGAATTTTGTTTGAAAGTTATTCATTTAAAAGATGGATGTAAAATAATTATGGCACAAAAAGCAAATGTTTTTCCCTTGAAAATGAAAAATTGAATGAGGACATTCAGCCATTAGATCAAACGTTTGTTCAAATATTTGTTTTAATTAAATTTACTTATGCTTTACAAATCTGTTCATAAATGGAAATAAATTAAGCATGTAAAACTCAAAAAGATTAAATTTTTTTCATAACATTTTCACGCAAGAGCATGTTCGAGGTATCACTAATTGAAATCTCTTCTCAAGCATTGCTCGTACTATCCATGCTAGTCTCAGTCAAACAGCCATGACATCACATATATAGTTTTTTTTTTTTTTTTTATATAAATTCCAAAGATAATTTTATTGAAAAATAAGGAACATATATTATATGTGGAATTTAAATTATGTTACTTATAGCATTTTTTAAATGCCAATGTTTTTTTTATGTGTTAGTAAAAGGATATCAACTTGTCTGATTGTGAATATGGTTAAGGGGACACAATACGATTCAATTGACAAAAATCGGTTAAAAAAAATCAAATCTATTTTTTTTAGCCTAAATTATTTTTTATATACTTTTCTGTAACCTCACAAAATTTGAAGGCTCTAAACTTAAAAAACGCGGAACTATGATAGCTTTTACATTCGTTTTTATTGAGATCCCTATATCAAATCAAAACTTTAAACATGCTTATCTCAGAAAGATAAAATAACTAATTTGTCTTCATTCAAAATGCTAAGGCTTTTTTTCTATCATGCCTAATGCTTTGAAAATTTTTACCTTTTACTAATAGAACATGTAACAAAAGTTTGTATGCATTTTTGAATCAAATCAATACTTATTTTTTTAAAAATAATTGAACTCAGAATTTATACATTTTTTAAGGAGTTTTCATTAAGCATTCATAAAAAGAAGTATTGTACAAATACCAATCATGTTATCGCAAAACCCATACCAACTTTTGTTATACATAATTTGACGTACATGTACATCAACTTTTATGCGTGTACGTAAAATTTTGGAGGAGGGGTAGCATTATAAAATCGCTTCAGAAATTTTAAGTTTTTTCCTTATAAAATTAAATGGCTAGCTTTTTATGAAATTTTGAGCATAAAATCTGTTTTACATAGTATACACACATGAAACAACTAAACAAATTTTGAAAATCCTTAAACTAAAAATTTTTGTGGAAATCGTCCCATGTCCTCTTAAAATATTAAGTGAAGGAATAATAAGGAGAGAAGGAAGATAAGTGTCAGAGGTTACCCAAAAGTTTGTTAACATTTGAGAATTCAATGATTCAATAGTAGGGAGGGAAATAAAAATTGACATGCATTCTTGAAATGAGATAGGGTTTTAATGAATCAAACCCCCACTCCACACACACACAAATAACCCACAGATGACGCCTTATACTCAAATAACAAAAGCAATAAGCATAACACAGCGTTTCTCAAACTGTGGGGCGCACCCCCTAGAGGGCGTGACAATACTACAAAGAGGGCGCGAGCATTTCGAACAGTCAAAAATAGCAGATCATTTGAAAAACTATCAATTTACCTAATAGTAGCAATACAAAATACATTCTGACACATTTATATTGATATAATATACTCATAAATGCATCAGTACTGCACAACGTATTTGATAACTAATTTATCAATACTGAGTTAAAAACATATTTAAAACTTACTAGTGACTTCCATGGTCCTGTCATATACAAACTTATATACAAATTCTAATACTATCTGGTTAATTTTTGCCATTTATAATTAGAGTCGTATTGTAGCATTATTAAACATAGTACATTATTGTTACATTCTATACATTGTTGTTATAATACATTTATTGTTACATTCTATACATTATTGTTATAATACATTTTATTTTTACATTCTATACATTATTGTTATAATACATTTTATTGTTACATTCTATATATTATTGTTATAATACATTTTTGTATATTATTGTTACATTCTCTATATTGCTACATACATAATATTGTTGTACATTATTGTTACATTCTACATATGGTTACAGTCATAATATTGCTGTACATTATTGTTACATTCTATATATTGTTACATTCATAATATTGTTGCACATTATTGTTACATTCTATATATTTTTATTGTATGGAAGGGGGCCACGATGAAATCATGATTGAAAATTGGGTCGCAAGCATTGAAAGTTTGAGAAACACTGGCATAACATTTAGTTTTTAGTAACGGATGATGTTCTTTATAACAATTGTTCAACATGTCGACCATTATTAAGCAACGATACCTGTAGTCGAGAGACAGCGTTGAGAAAAGCAATGTGCAGCATATATGTTGGCATAGTCAGAAATTTCTATCCAATGTAGTATTTTAACAGCCCTAATTAGGCCGGGGGATGGTGGTGGACTTCAGGTAACACCACAATTAATAACCACTCGGCTGGAGGTCTGCAGACTAAGAAGCTAAGTATGACGGTTCAGTACTCAGTCCTCACCGAATGAAGTGAGCAAGAGATTTTTCTCACCTTCATATGGGGATCGGAACCATAAGCTGCAGTAACACAGATTCTTCATTATGATAGTACAGATTTACTAATAATGCCTTTTCTGGTAAAGCCAACATGCTACAATTGCTAGTGCATCTATTTCCTCTTTGACAACAGCTCATTTGATACACGATTTTCATGTGACGTCTCTGACATATCGCTGTCTAACGCCTTCTGTTGGCTATTTTTGCTTTTCTTTTGTTTTAATATACCCCATATCACTTCATGTAAGGGTGTTAATTTTTCTCTCTCTACATCAGTGTTTCTCAAACTGTGGGGTGAGCCCCCTAGGGGGCATGATAACCCTACAAGGGGGCGCGAGCATATTGAAATGTCGAAAACTAAAGCTTATTTTAAAAAAAAATTATTTATTTACTGAAAGTAAACAAACTCAAAATACATTCTGACATAATAAAAAACAAACAAGATACACACATTTACACTGATAAAATACACTAATAAATTTGTCAGTACTGTGGAATGAACTTTATAATTAATTTAATACTACAAAGTTATGAATAAGTTTAAGAATTACCAGGGACCCCATGAGCTTGCTATATATAAAATTATATTAAAAAATTAACACTTATCTTTTAATTTGAATGGCTTATAATTAATCCCTTAAATGTCAATTAAAAATGACGTGGTTTTTCCCCAATGCCACGGTATAACATGTAGACGAGTGTATGTGATGTATTGGGGGGAGGGGGGAGAGTAAATGAAAAAATAAGCAAATCCTCTGAAATAAGTAAATCCTTTCAAACACTGTCAAGTTCCTTTTATAGCATTCCAAAGCTTTCGGAATAATACTATGGATAGCAGAGCACAGAAAAGATCGTTCTTCGGAAAGACGTATATATACGTTCGGGGCAGTTAACGCTTTCGCTGAGCGAGACGTTTATATTTGCCGGCGGCACTTAAGAGGTTCAAGTGGTATTGCAGGTTTAGTGTACAAAAATAATATTTTCAATTGAATACATTGTTGTTGTATGGAAGGGGGCGCAATAAAAATTATGATTGTATATTGGGTCGCAAATTAAAAAAAGTTTGAGAAGCACTGCTCTACCTATAATTATTCCATAAATTATAGAATTATCACATGTTAATGGCCTTTTAGATCACCTGTTATTTTTCGATAAGGCATATCTGAATAACTACGATTTATAACAAGTTTATTCCTTTTTTTTACTGCTCAAAAACTTTCTTTGCGTGGAACGATTTTCTTAGTCATACTCAAACTAAAGAGAAACTGTGAAACAGAACTAAAAGAAGTCGCTGTCTAATTGTCCTGTGAAGATCCTTCCTGTCTTTAATTAGATTTTTCTCTCAGGAACTCCTTTCTAGGTGAATTATTCTATTAGTTTATTATACTATTTCAAAAATAATCCTGCTAGCATCTACTGACGCTTTCGGGCATTCTCCATAATACGCTCTCTCCTTAATTTCTTTTCTCTTAATTTTTTTATAAATAGAAATGCCTGTATTTATGTATCACGTTCATTTCACAAACATAAGTTATCAAATTAGACAAAATAAAAATAAAAAAAGACGTTAGCTCAAGTGGAAAATGCGTGAGAACCGTGTTGTTTCCAACACAGGAAGTGTCTACTACAGTTGTCTCTAGGCTAAGACCTATCTGTCATTCACACCACGACACAAAAAGAACTGTGGGGCTTGCAAGGGCTTGTATGTGGAATACTTGTGTCTGAATAACATCATCATACGAAGATCAAGAGTAATCTCTCAATCAACAACACTATGCCTCCTGCGGAACTTTTTGACTATCCCATCCGTGTGAGAGTTCAGCGAAAAAACGCTGTCGCAGAGAGTGCTTCATTCACCGAATTTCCGATTCAAGATTTTCATCTTTATACTAAAGTAGTAGAAAATTTTCACTACTAATAAACTAAAAAGTAAAAACCGACATGCTTTTAAACTATCTACAATTAACTGATTGACGATATTTAAAAAACAGCGCCAGCTATTTATAACATTAGAAACCAGTTTAAGGTATCCGACTACGTTCGGAACCATGATTTTAAAATAGAGCATAAATGGATAATTTTCATCATATTTAGTGTCACTTAGATTAGAATACATGTATAAATATGTTTTGAAGGACATTTTGACAAAAATATATTTAAATACAATATTTAGACAAAAAATTAACTTAGAATAACCTTTTTTCAAAATGTTCTCCTTTTGTGAAAAATGCTTTTATTATAATACTATTTTGCCAGTATATAGCTCAGATCTCTGTACAGAAGCTCAATTATGATTTTTGAAAAACTCACATTATTTTCAGTTACCACCCATTGAAATAATGATCGGCGTTTTTTTCTTAAACTTTCTCCCCCTCTGTTGTCGTACAACATGGATAAACCCATTTCTAAGTTATATATTTTAAAAATTCCATTTGAGCTATTCTATTCTATTCTATTCTATTAAATATTGTATTTAAATAACTTTTTTTTATCAAAATGTCCTTAAAACAATTTTATTCATGTATTCTAATCTAAGTGACACTAAATATGATGAAAATTATCCATTTATGCACTTTTTTAAAATCACGGTTCCGAACGTAGTCGGAAACCTTAATTAAAAAAAAAATCCTCGGTAGAAGGTACTGACGACGCAAAACATAATGAAGTGGACATCAGAGGACTATTCATTCATTCTTCCAATAATAATTGTTCAACATGACCTCCACAGCACCTCATACAGTTGAAAGTAATATATCGGAATGAATTGCAGAAACCTTGTAATGAGTATTATTCGGGTTCTTCTACTAATCCTCTTGTGGAAAATATTCTTCAACTATGATTTTATTTTAAATATCCCTTTCCGTAGAGATGACTGGATTTTATGCAAATGTGATTACTATTTAAGTGTCTGTCATTGAATACCTGAGTTAATATTTAAACATTAATCGTTCAGCGTGAACTACAATTATTAGAAAGTGTAAACAGCAACTGAGTTTTTACACGTCTTGAGATTAAAAGTAGACGGGGAATCTATCAGGACGTGGAGAAGTAATGAACCTTCTAGCTAACCAAACTATCGGGCTTAAAGAAAGGCCATAATAAATTATACTTTAAAAAAAACTAAAAAACATGCTTTTATATATAGTTGAATTTAACTAAAAAGTACAAAAATTATTCTTAATATAAGAATAAAATGATTAACTATAAAATTAATGTCATTGTGGTAAAAGCGTGGGGCGCTTTATTTTAATTGTTATAATTTCTTACTAGTTCTATTCCGAAATAATAAGTTAGTGTAAAAATGTAGTACAATGCACACTCCATACATTTAACACAATGACATTAAATTTCTCGTTTATCTTTTTATTCTTATATCAATATTTTTTTTTTTTTTTTACTTTTTAGCTCAATTCACTATAAAAGCATGTTTTTTAATTTTTTTTCTTTTTTAAACTATAAATTATTTTTCATTTTTTAGTTCGATCTACAATAAATTCCTGTCTTTCTAGTTTTTAAAACTATCATTTATTTTTTGTTGAATTTATTCTTTAGCTTAAAATTTGGAGACAGAATCATGTGGCTGCTGAAATTAATCTTGCTTTTCAATGGATATTAATTGATGGGTCTAAAGGGTATATATTCTCTCCGTTTACGGGTCCTCGTATGAGTCTTATATCGTTATATTTCAAAGATTCCGTCTCTATAGATGCATGTCTAACTAATAAAAGTGTGTTAAGAAGAAATATTAAATGTCCATTTTATTATCACCTTTTAAACGTATTGCTATAATGCTAATTCGTATCATCACTTCTAAATGTATTGCTTTATAAACATAATATATATATATATATATATATATATATATATATATTTAGGTTAGAAAATAAATTATTTTTATTCACATGCACAAGTCTTATTTTTTTTATTTCCATTTTCAGAAAAACTAGACTTATATTATGATAAGAAATAACATAAAGAACACTTTTTTGTTTTACTTGTATTAACCACAAGCCTATTTGCGGTTTTAGTGTTGTGTCTTAATCTTTTAGTTACGAAATCTAGAATTAGTCGCCAAATCTGGAAATAGCATATGGAACTAGTCAACAACTTTGAAAATGGTTTATGCAATTAGTCGCCAAATCCAGAACCGATGTAATAAATTAGTCGCCAATTATCGAAATCCTTAAAATCCTTTATTTATGAGTATCTTGATCAGGACAATAAGGCAAAATAATTCAATTATTGTATTGCCATCGGTCCTAGACAAGTGTGCAAAATTTCGAATCCATCTGACCTTTTAAATTGGGTAAGAATCCAGTTCAAAGATTCCAATAAATAGAAGTGAAACTTAGAAAAGAGCGTTAAAAAGGAGTTTCAATTCAGATAAGTACTTTCGATATTCTAGTTATCCGATTAGGGGTTGGGATTTCAAACGTCTCCCAGAGTTAAGTTTCAAAATTGCATACTTCACATAAAGTGCTAAAGATAGAATAAAAGTAGGTATTTTTATTATTATGACTGCTTGTACTTTGAACCCTCACACACTCTCGGCTTTCGGGCAGCGAGAACATCTCAACAGACAAAATCTTTGAGTTCACAATGTTCAGTTTCTGTAAAATTGCTCTAATTCTATCTATGAATTTCAATCTTGTAACCTCTCTTGTCATAAAAATTGTTACTGACTATCCCGTGCTGCGTAAATGCCCTCTAACTATCAATTAATTTTAGTACAGGCCAAGTGAGGAGAAAATGTTACCAAAAAGACCACCCATGTGTTGAATAGTAAACGCCGTTAGGTAGCGCTGTTGCAGTGAGCCGCTTCCATTTAGAAGTGGTCTTGTGGCAACAGTCAGTGCATGTATCTTTCTTAAGATGTAAACATTCGAATCTATAGTGAAACATTCTTTTGTGAAATATTCTTGTGTCAAAATTCTAACTTGTGAACTATGCTATTACTTGTGAACTGTGTTATTACGTGTGAACTATTCTATTCATATTGAAATATTCTTCAGCATTGAAATATATCCACTAATATCAAATTGAACTTGGACTTTTCATTGAATCAATTTTATTTCAACAGACTGTGGAGTTCGAAGCCGATACCTTTAGTCTTAGATCACAATTTATTACAGTCCGCTAAATTCGTCGCTAGTGCTAATATACACCATGTTCTCTTTGTCTTTAATTTTTTTCTTCAGTACCTGTTGTTTTAGAGAGAGTAATCTATATATTAATATATATATATATATATATATATATATATATATATATATATATATATATATATATATATATATATAATAACTATTTTTTAATTAATGATATACTTATTTGAATACAATCCCTTATTCTACAGTATTTAATTTAATCATTGACGTCTATTGCTCTACAACCCTTGTTTCAAAACTTTTTTTTTCTTTTAGTTAGATATGTAGTACTGGCTTAAAAATTAGCTTAGAATATTTAATGGCTAGAGTTTGTTTAAATTTTTACTGTAATTATAACAGAAATAATCATATAAATGTGTATATTGCTTTACAAATATATATATATTTTAATTCCATCTTGTGTTGATTTGCAAATAACATAAAAATTAATCATCATTGTGAAGAATTCAAAAGAATATTTTATAAAACAGAGATTAAATAAAAACATTCATTTTTTTTTTTTTTTTTTTTTTTTTTACAGTATTCAAGTTGTAGAAAATAAACTTGAAGATAACATTTTTTTGTTTGAAAATTTGTTCTGGTAACTGATCAGTAATATATAGTTATTATTTAACATGCGATGAATACAAATTGCACTATGTAAGAAAAATATGTACAGATGATTCACACTAATTGGATATCGCAGTTTTGTAATAGTTATAGAACAAAAGAAATGATGACAAAAAAGCAAAGCACAGAAATCGATTCATCGAGAATGCACCAGAATTCTAATTATATTAATCATAGTCCCTATGAAAATATTTTATTATTTCATCCTTAGTTGCTTAACTATTAGTTTTTTTGGCTGCAGCAAATCCCTCTTTCGAATTCTATAATAAATTGCAACATGGATATTTTAATTAATTTTTTTAGTTTTTAGTTTCAACAACATTGTAACAACTTGTATATTAAAACATTTTTCAACTAATTGAAAAAAGTTAGGAGGTAATCAGAGCCGAGAAATTCCATAATAAATAATTCAGCAAAAGCAAAAGTTTTGTCATTTTTTTTTTTATTTATTTTCTTTTTTACTATTTATTTCTTACGAAAATTTTTCGACCGTCAACTCGTTAATTATAAGTTGCTAAAAAAGAAGAATTAGAATATGAATTTTAAAATTTATTTTAATTAAATATTTTAAGATAATTTACTTTTACAAGTACATAAATTTGAATTACAACACGTGTGCTCTATGAAGCATATTATTTAGTTTAGCATTAATGTCTTGCTAGAAGTAGAAAGTAATATCCATATTATGGATTGCTTCATGAATTTCTTAAATTATTCTAACTGATAACATAAATTACTTTAAATAATGCAAAAATTCTTCACGTATCTGAATATATTTACTAATTGCATTTCATTCTTCTAAAGTAAAAATTTTTATACTAAAGTTTTGTACTGTACAACAGTGTTTCCGAACTTTCAATGTTTGCGACCAAACATTCAATGATAGTTTTCATTGCGTCCCCATCCATAATTTAACAATATATTGAATTCAATGATACTATACTTTGAAGCAAAATCTACAATACAACTTTAGAGTCTTAAGTGTCACCTGCGAATGTAAACGTCTCACTCAGTCAAAGCATTATCTGCTTTGGACGTATATATACATATTTCCAAAGTACGATATTTTCTGTGCACTATTATCCATAAAATTATTCAGAAGGCTTTGGAGTGCAAATATAAATCATCGACAGTTTTTGCGAAAGACTTACTTATTTAAGAAAATTTGCTTATTTTTTTATATATTCGCTTTTATTACATATTTGGAATTCAATTCTCGATAAACCATATCTTTTACCTTAAATAGCGCAGAGAATAAAAACTTTCAAAATATTACACAATTTTTTGCATCAAATTTCAAAAATGTTAAATAATAACTATAATTTCTAATGTTTGAAAGTTATACTTGATTCATCATCTAGTATAAACATTAATGAAGCTGTAGTAAATTAAGATATTTTTGTATTTTAATAATGAATGCTCCTCGAAAAAAATTTCTTTTCCCAGTAGTATTATAAAATTATTCAGTAAAATAATTTTTATATATCTATATACTTGTTTTTGATATGACATATATGGTTACATATCAGATTCTTGTGTACTAATTTTAAATAAATGAATACCGAAGTACCTCTGTTAACTAGTCTAAAGATGTGTAAAATAAGAAAAAATTAAGTGAAGGTATCCGACTACGTGCGGAACCGTGATTTTAAAAAAGTGCATAAATGGATAATTGTCATGATATTTAGTGTCACTTAGATTAGAATAGATGTATAAAATTATTATGTAAGGACATTTTGAAAAAAAAAATGTTTAAATACAACATTTTGGCCAAAAAATTAACTTAGAATAATCTTTTTCCAAATCTTCTCCTTTTGTGAAAAATGCTTCTATTATAACAATATTCTTCCTTTATATTGCTCAGACCTCTCTACAAAGGCTCAACTAGAATTTTTGAAAAATTCTTGTTAATTTCAGAGTTACCACCAATTTAAATAATTATTGGCGTTTTTTTCTTAAAATTTTCCCCCTCTGTTGTCGTAAAATATGGATAAACGCACTTCTAGTTCATATATTTCAAAAATTTAGTTGACCTTTTGTCAGAGGTCGGTATGTACAGGCCAAATATTTAAATAAACATTTTTTCTAAAGGAGAAATTTAAAAAAAAAAAAATTATTCTAAAATTTTGCCGAAATATTTTTAAAATATTGTTTTTTTTTGTAAAAAAATTTTCTTAAACAATTTTAAACATGTATTAATCAAAGTGGACAAAAAATATCATAAATATTACCCTTTATGGCTTTTTAAAATCCGTTTCCCGAACATTGTGGAACCTTAACTAAACATTATATGTCCTCAATATAACTTAATTATTCTTAAAAAAATGCCTTTAACTTAAGTAACATATTTTACTTTTTTATTTTTTTTCCTATATAATTTTATTTAAAACAAACAAAAATTTGCTTTGAAGTATTTGCATTCTTGTAAAAGTCTAAATCTATCCAAAACCCTTTTTGAAGAGGTCTGTTTTGTTTTAAGGTATTGAAAACATTCAGAAAACATAATGAACAGAAAAATGGTAAAAATTGGCTTCATCATTTTTTTAAAAGGTTGTTTTTTTTCAAATTTTAAAAAAATATTTATTTTTTCCCTACAATCATTCTTTCTTTCTTTCTTTTACTGATCGAGCAACCATTTAAACAAAATAAGGCATTTTAGAAAGTAAAATGTAAAATTTAAAGAAAAATAATCGTAAGAAATAGTGGTAAACATATGGCAGCATATGTTTACCGCTTTTAAATTATTCCCCCTGACCAGTCATCATGTAAACGAAAGGCAGTTTTTACTACTCCTCTTTTTTAAAAATGTTGTTTTACTGTTGTATGATTATAAAAAAATTCCTGAAGAACTGTCATGCATATATCAGGTTTTTAAGGTATATGGTACTTTGGAACCTGATTTAGAAAGCGCATAACTGGGTAAATTTTTATGATTTTAGGTATTAGATTAAATAGTATAAAACTGTTTAGGGTATTTTGGCAAAAAAATTTAAATTAGGGTAATCTTTTTTTTAAAAAGTTCAATTTTTTAAAAAAACTTTTAAAAAAATAATATTTCCTTTTTAAAAAAAGACTTCTTAAAAGTCTGAACTAGGATTTTTGAAAAATTCATTTGTTTAAAAATACCCAGAAATAAATCCAGCCTTTTTTTCTTAAGCTAAGGTTATTTAAAAATGGGTAAAAAAAATTCTAATAAATTTTTAAAAATTTTATTACCCTTTAAATTCCCCAAATGGCAAAAAATTTATTAAATGGAAGAAAATTTTTCAAAGGAGAATAGAAAAGATCATTCTATTTCATTTTTTCAAAATATTTTTACTTTCATTTTTTGACTAAATTTTAAAAAATTTTATATAATTTTCTAATTTAATGACCTAAATACATAAATTTACCCATTTATAGTTTACAAAAAATCACCGGTTACAACTTTTCCCGGGTACCTTAAAATATACATTGTTTTTTTCTTGTATTGTTTAAAAATTTTCCAATTTTTGTGGATAAAAACTATTTTTTTTTAAAAAAAAGAAAAATTGATGGAACCGCCCACACATTCTTGTTAACGTCGGTCTAGAACTGAAGATATCTTGTTACTGCTTTAAGGGATCTTTTTACAGATGTAGAAAAGGCATTTTGGTTTTTATCGTACGTTGATCATTTTCTTACAAGACATATTTAGAACTGTCAACGATCGATGGAGTTCAAGTATAAAAAACATTTGAGTATTGATGTGTTTTGTAACAAACGTATCATGTTGGTATTAAAAACAATCACATTGTTATTTCTTTACTCCAGTACTAAAAGGGGAAACTGAATTGTGTATATACCTTGAATGAAACTGGAGTATATTTCTTGAAAAAAATCAATTTTTAACATTTTCGTTCAATAAAAATCATGCTTATAACATTTTTATGCTATTTGAAAAATTGGATTCACGCAACATTTTAATGATTTTAATAATAATATGCCTTCGAAGGATTTGGGTTACAGTTTATTAATTTGCTATTTTGGAAAAAAACAACAGATCCGACAAAATACTAAGCATTTTCATGCTTTTCTCTTAACACGAAACGAAAATCGCTTAGCACGAAAATATTGCCCTTCTGAGAATGAACAAAATTCCAGGGGTGAGAGGGGTGTTTCAGTAAATTTCTGTAGTTATTGGACAGTCCTACTGTATCAAGGGAAGAATTTTTTTCGAAATAATTTTTTCCCCTTTGTTAAAACTTCTAAGTATTAACAAAATAAACATTTGGCTATAGGGCAGAATTTTTTTCGTCCAGCAGTGTAATAATTACAATGTTGCCCATACTGCTATTTCTCACTGGTTATGGATGAAACTTCAGATATGAATTATACTGCTCAACTTGCTATTTTTATTAGATGCGTCGATAGTCAAATGAATATTACTGAAGAACTACTCGAACTTGTGAGTTTGAATGGTACTATCACCGGAAGAGATATTAAGGGTTCTGTCATAAATTGCGTGCAAAGATGTCAGATAGATTTGAAAAATCTTATAGGCATTGCAGCAGATGGAGCCAATTCAATGTTTGGGGAAAAAATGTTGGTGCTCTTACATTTATTCTCGATCACATAAAAGCATTAGAAAACAGTTCAAACGATTTTGAAATGCTCATTTGTCATTCTTTTTTGCATAGAGAGAATCTATGTGTACAAGTATTAAATATGTCTCAGTGATGAAAGTTTTTATCAAGGTAATTAATTTAACTAAAAACAATCCATTGAAGCATTGTTAATATCAAGAAAATCATAGGGAAATGGGTGAGGGAGTGAATAATAAGGACTCACAGTTTTGCTACACGAGGTCTTTTAACCATGTTCAAGTGACGAGGACAACGCCTGAGCTGGCATCCCCTCTCCTTACTACTACACCACACCAACGGGAGGTCGTTTGAACTCTCGACAAATTTAAAGTGCATCGCGCCTCTACACGGCGGGTATTCAGTGGTACTGTGGTCGAACTCATGACACGCCTTCCAAGAGTCCGTTACCTTGACCACCGTGGCCCTTAGGGAACTGGAATCTGAATGCTGCGATCTCATTTATTACAAAATTCGGTAGTTAAGTAGCGGAAACTGCTTATTCCGATTTTGGAAATTAAGGAAAGAGAAATTGCAACTTTAAAGAACAATAATGGTCATAATATAAGTGAAGTTTCGGCTTTAATAATCAACGGCTTTTATATTTATGTTTTTTAACAGATATAACAATGAAACTTAATGAGCTAAACCAGAAGTTTTCAAGGTGATAACAATCAGTAATCAACTTGTTTTCAAGATATAAAAGCATTCTTAGCACATTTCAGGAACATTCATTTCTGTCAAACAATTTTATTCATTTCCCACTGATAAATGACTATAAAAGTGACCATAAAAACTTCATCAAATATTCTACGGAAATCAGAAAATTATTTGAAGAATTCAACACCAGATTCTCCTACATATAAACGTTTGGAGAAACTTTTCAATATATTTAGCTGCATTTAATGTAGAGGTGTACTTTTCGCCTCCAAATTTACAAATTGAGCTAATAAATTACAATCAAGCCTCGAGCTAAATGCCTGTGTGAGGGAATGGGATTGAATATTATCAAAAATATATCCTCGAAAATAAATTTCCAAATCTAAAACATTAGCTATGCACATTATATCAGCATTTGGAACTGCTTATTGCTGCGAGTCATTTTTTACCCAAATTAAACTTAGTAAAAACAAAGTATCGCAGTAGGTTGCTCGATGAAAACATGGCCAATCAACTACGATGCTCGTCGAATGAGTGGTCCGTTGATATTTAAAATATTCTCAAGTAAAATATAAAGACAAGAGTATATTAATTGTGAGGTAATAAAATATTTTGAATAATTTGTGTTGTTTTTTATATGTGTGGCCCATCTCAATTTAATAAATTTTTATTTGGCCCACCAACCGATTTGGGTTGGGCACCCCTGCAGTAGATGATGATAACCCCAAGCATGACAGACAAAAGTATTTTGGAGTTTGTCCAAAGCTCAAAAATATCACTGATGCAGATTCTGACGATGAAAATGAAATGAATAAAGTAGCTCATGTTCCCCTGTAATCCAAAATGAGGAACATCATGAAAAATATGCGCAGTTATTTAAACGCATATTCCAATTTTGAAATGAATAGCAAAATGGACAACATCAACAATTCGATGTAAAAAAGACAATGCAAAAGAAAACATGTTTTTCAAAAAATCATAATGTTTTTTTTTAAAAAATTTAAAATTTTGTATTATAAATTTACTTATGTTCTTGTGAATGCTTTATTTTCGTTGTTTTTCATGAAATGCATGCATATTTGCATATGTATGTAAATAAAATGAACCCTAATAAACTTAATTTTGTTGAATATGGTTTTTTTTGTAATATCCTTTTACACGGAATTTTCTTAACATGAAAAAAATATTTCATAACACTGAGTTATGTGTTAACCGGTTTTCACTGTATGAAAAAACTATTGTATCACCAGTATTTTCTTTAAAAGAAGAATGATTTGAAAATATTTCTTTGTTTTTTTCTCATTTTTTGCCGAAAAATTATAATTAAATTGTGTGTGTGTTTTTTTTTTTTCAATTTCTACTATTAGCTCAAAATCTCTATATATTTATTTATATATATATTTATTTATCTGGGTGGAATTTTAAATCTTTAATCAAATACATTTTAAAGCGCTAAATTGAGCTGAAATTTTTATACATGTTTTTTTGGATGACAATAAAATAATATAAAAATAATTAATAAAAATTAATTGATTAAAACTAATTATTTAAAGAATTACAAATACAACCACGTTGGCATCATTTTTGAAGACTTAGCGACTCTTTTGGCGACTTGTGTCAAAACTTGAAAAGGTTTTTTTCTCTCGTGTTAAAGTATTCATTTGAAATGAAATTTATATACACGATTGTTTTGGATGATAATGCGATACTTTAATGATAATTAATAAAAATTAATGACCACTTAATGTTGTGATTCTGTCCTATGTATATACATATTTCAATTAATTGTAACTATTTAATAAAAATTAGCTAAAACAAAATTTTTCTTTGTTGATCTAAGTAGGAATTGACTTAATTTTTGTTTTATATTACTGGTTTTTTTTCATTTTGATAATAATTAAAAAACAATTTTTATATGTATTGTTCAATTTAAATTAAAAATGAAAAAATATCCGTTTAAGAACTTATTTAAAACCAGAGATTGAACGTAGTTCGTCACCTAAATCATCTCAACTTCAAAATTAGTTGTTAAATCAAACTTTGGGTGAGAAAAGGCATATTGCCCTTAAATTTGAAAACACGTCGGCAAATTTACATTGTAGTGATTTAATACATTCCTTATACTTATTTTAATGTTATATCATATATAGTTGCCACAATATAACGTAATTTTTGTCTTAAACGTTGCAAATTAATTATTTTCATCACCCTTTTATAAGCTTCACTTGTATGTAACGGAATCTTTGAACTCAATTTTTACCCACATTAAAAGACTAGATTAATTCGAAATTTTACTCACTTGTCCAGGATCAATGACAATACAAATATTTAATAAGTTTATTTCATTGTCCTCATCAGGATCATCAGGATGAAAATTTCTCCAATTTTCACATCCCATCCCGCATGTGGCGACTAATTTCAGATCCCATTTCCAGATTTGGCGACTAAAAGATTAAGTCACAACTTAGTTCGATTAACTATAAAAAAATGTTTTTTATAAACTATAATTTATTATAAAATTATATTTGAAAGTTTCAAAATGATGGTTATTTAAGAAACAGTGTTCCTAATTTTAGTTGAGTTAAACATTTAGCGGCATAAAAATTATGACTGAAAGTTTTTCAAAGTTCTTTACACCAAACTATAGCCAAGAGACGTTTGGGGAAGGTAAAAATAAAACACTTAAATGAAAAAGGAAGGTTCAGTTGAACACATCTTCGCAACATTGCTTTTTAACTTTAAATATTTCATCTTAACTTTTTTCTGTATTAAGTGAGTCTGGTTAAAATAGCAAGTCTTCAGAACAACTAGAATCCCACCAAAAGGTAAGTACGCTCCGTCAGAAAAATAAATGAAAAGACGCAACAGATATTCGCCAAGAAACTTTTATAAGCCATGGGAACGAGATAAATTGACAAAATGAAAAGCGTGATTGATTTCTGATGCTCTTCTTCTTGGCCATTGCACCCTGTGAAATTTCTCTTATTTATTTTTTTATCTGAACATCTGCCTATAAGAGGATCAAAAATGAAATTCAAATGTGAATTCGACCAAAAAAAGTAAGCTTCTATAACTGCGAGAAATTTAAGCATATTTGTTGATATTGGCTTGTCCATTTAATTCGAAGTATCGACTTACTAAACATTGAAACAATTTAACAATTGTGATGAAAGAAAGTTCCCCAAAGAACTGTTATTTGATGATTTTACCCATACCCTTGCCAGTTTTCACATTCGCGGGAGAATAGGTTTTCAAAACACGAATGTTTGTACTCAAGCATGACAGATACTTGAAAAAGCGCATTGACTATGTAGAAAAATAAAGCCTGTAATAATTTGTAAGAATTCGTTCTTTCAAATAAAATACTTTGAGTAAAGAAGAGAAGTACACATACGCACATATTCTATCTGTACTTCTCGAAAATTTCTTGCTCTTTTCCTATATGCATTTATATATAATTGAAGCAAAACACACACACAGAAATATAAGATTCAAATCAGTAAGAAAAAATATAAATTACATACGAGTACAACAAAAACCACCAAAATTAAAGCTCAACATTTTTGCGATGTACAAAATTCATCTTCATAACGTAAACATTCTAAATTCCAAGTTTCATCTCATTGATCTCACGTAGTTCAAGAAATATTCAGTTTTTAAATAAGAGTATAAAATTATGGTCTCTTCAGAAGCTCTATACTAATTCAGAAATATTAATTTGCTATTTAAACTATGATGTTAAGAATTGAGAATAATAATGGAACCATTTGTCGAAAGAAATACACAATACTCCTTCCTATAAGTTGTCTCGAATATATCTCCGTAATTAAATTATTAAATTCGAATGAAATTTGGAGCATAAGCCAGTGCTTCTCAAACTTTCAATACTTGTGACCCAATATTCAAGTATAATTTCCATCCCGCTCCCTCCATACAATAACAATGTATTGAATTCAAGCCGCCACCGGCGTATATGAATGTCTTGATCAGTCAAAGCGTTAATTTCCCTGGACGTATATATGTCTTTCCTAAGTATGATTTTTATGTGCACTGCTTTCCATAAAATTATTCTAAAATCTTTAGAATGGAATAAAAGGGAGGAATAAAGAGGCATTGACAGTGTTAGTGAAAGGATTTACTTACTTCAGAGGATTTGCTCATTTTTATTCCCTTTCTACCCCTTTCCCAATATATCGCTTACGTGGAAGGTTGCATTGGGAAGCGAATAGCGTACCTTTTAATCGGCAGTTAAGGGATTTGTTATAAAGCGTACAATTTATCAAGTCAGAGTTAATATGTATACGTATAACTTTATATATGACAAGCCCATGGGTCACTGGTAATTTTTAAGCTTGTTCTTAACTTACTATAGTTAAATTAATTATAAAATACATTGGGCACAGAACTGATACATTTATAAGTGTATTGCATCAGTGTAAATGTGCATTTTATTTTTTTAATGTCAGAATGTATTTTGTTTATTTACTTTCAGTAAGTTAATAATTTTTTGCATAATCCTTTATTTACGAGTTTTCAATATGCTCGCGCCCCCATAAGTTTGAGGAACGCTGGCATAAGACATTGAAACTATTTTCTAAATAATTCTACACAAATAATTTGTTTCGTAATGAGATATTTACTTTCAATACATAATTAGCTACTGCCTCTCTTTCAAGTATAGTTCTTTTCTTCATGTATATATTCGCTCTGTTAATACGGATGAAATTGAGAATATAATAAAAGGTGCTCCGTTGATTTTTCAACTACTGTAAATAAACTGTTCGAAATATAGTTCATATTTTATTCTCTAAATGTCGCATTAAATGTTATCCTCATAAAATATATATTGACTCATAAAAAATTAATTTTACATCACGTTAAGCAACTTGACAGAAACATGGAGAGCATATTCAAAATATTCCAATATACAATTAAATTATCATAAAATACGCTGGAATAAAACGATTTGATTATAACTTAGTTCTGTTTGTCATTCTGTCTCTGTTCCCTCATACTCACACAAAGACTTAATACATCTTTTTAAAAAATAAAGATATGTACTGCTATATATACAGTAATAATTTTAACCCCCGATGTATAAAAATTATTTAAAATTACAGAATTAGTTTTAATAATAAATTCCAGAATTTAAAATTCTTAATGACTTGGTATGAAAAAATATTTATAAATTACAATTTAAATTAATGATCTTGAGTAATGAAATAAAAATGATATTTTTATAAAAATGATAATTCTGTGATAAGATTAAAAAATAATATATAATATAACTATTAGCAATAGCTATAATAATTTTTATTTCATTATATATAAAAATGTTATAATTTTTATTATTGTATAATTTATATATATATATATATATATATATATATAATATATATATATATATATATATATATATATATTATATATATATATATATATAAAATTTTAAATAGATGCAAAGGAATATAGATAATATATATTTTATCCTTATATAATGTGCTATATATCCATTAGATTTAATATTTAAAAATTTTAATTAAATGTACGTCAGCTACGTCAAAGGACATGTCACCAAACTTATATTGCCTACCAAACGTCCCGTACGTATTTCAAAATGCATAAGAATATCTATCCATCGCAGCTGGTGTTACGGAAAAATACTGGTACCTATAAAGAAAAAATATTCTGGTATTTTTCAACAAATTTCTAAATGATTCGGGCAATGATATTTTTTTCTGTTTTTATACCAATTACTTGAAATATTCAGGATTTATTCTTACTTTAAAATTTGTCATTTGTTTCATAATTTTCTACAATTGCATGAATAATACTTTAATCATTTTTATATATCAGTATGCTATTTATTAAATTGTAAAATATATTACCGATACAGGAAGAGTTTGTGATAAATTAATCTCATTGAAAGAATTTCTAGAAATTGGACTTTTTCTTTTAAAATATTTATTATCAAATATAAAACAGACTTATTTCAAAATATAATTACATTATTTTTGGTGGAATAGAAATGTGTATATTTGTGTCTAAAAAATTTAAAGCCTAATTACTTTTGTCGTAAAATATTACTTTCGAGCCTATAAATGTCTTTAATGTTTGAAATAACAGCATTTGGAATTTTAGTAATTTTTTTGTTATAACAGAAACTGCAATGGAAGGAAATATCAGCCACACATATAATTAGATTCTTTCAGAACTTTTCCAATAAAATCCTCTTAATGACTGTCTCATTAGGGGGACAAGTGAAACAAATATCCTTACGAATAATCCCTATTCTTAAGAATCCTTATGAATATTAATGAAGTTCGTTATTTATATTTTCCTTTTAACTTCTCTTGCAATTTAATTGCAATGTATATATAAAGTTCGCAATTAAGTTACCCTTTTAGTAAATTTGGAATGAAAGTTCCACAAGTGCAAGTTTGAGAATAAATGAATACTTTCCTTTCATAAATTTTCTACTTATATTTACGGTCTATGTATGTTACATCCTATTTTTTATAAATAGATGTATATTAGCTGAAACATCATCTAATTTTTAATAAATTTCAAAGTAGCAATTAGTCGCAACTTATAGCGATGTTACAGGACCCGCGTTGTAGAGGGGTCACTACAAGCTAAATCTTTCGAGATTCAGACGTTCTCCCGTTGGTATGGTGGAGAAGCTGGGAGATGGGCTACCAGTTCAGGTTGTTGCTTTACCATGGTTCAGAATTACAGAGATCCATTGCCAATAGCATCCATGCAGTTTTATAGTGTTACGTTAATATAACACTTAATCATTCGAAAGCAATTGATTATGTTCTTAATAATACAGATATTGGCGTAAATTTGACCATTAATATTTTAATGATACAATTCAGTCACTTTCCACTTTCTTAGAGAAGTTTGGCTTAAAAAATTATAAAACTGTTTGTTTCTCACCGGCTGAACATCGAGAAAGGTAAGTTTTGCAATTTGTTAAGGTGTGTATGGAAAAAGAAAAAAAAGAAAAGAAAGAAAAGAAATATTGTTTAACCATCAGGAGGAAAACCACAGATCCTGGAGCTTTTAACATGCCAGTTTTAAAATTTGTTTGCACACATTAAGTTTAAAACTTTAAAGCATTTTTGCTCATTTTGTGTTTTTCAGACATGCACGTATTACGCTTAAAAAACTATCATACTTTGAGACAAAAATTCATAACTTTATCAAGCAACTGTCTCCAAAACATGTTATTAAATAGTAACTTCAAAGAATTATATCTAATCGATTCTTGTTTGCATTTTCATGTCTCAAGAGTCAAGTAACACCCGAGTCCCCGAAACTGCGCGCATGATGTCACCTGCGTACCTCTCTTCAGCTATAGCTATTTACATATTTTCTCGGTAGAAGGACTTCGTTGAGAGCGCTTATTACGTCAGCATACTTTACATCTTTTGAAGTCTTTTGATACGTAGAATATATCTATCCAATAAGTTTCATTCGCATTGAAAAGTATTCCATAATCAAGTTTTAATCATAAACTACATTTGTAAAATGCAAATTCAGCTTTTGATTCTGCGGAAAAACATGTCGGAATGAGACATTTCATTTGAGACCAAAGGGAGAACGTATGACCATTCCAAAGTATGCCAAAAAAAAAAACTCGACGTATTCGAAATATAAACAGGGTTATGTTTGTATACTTTTAGTGCCCTGTGTGAGCATCCTATCTTTCTAAACGTGATCATGGTTTGATCAATCAAATGAGATCATTGGTTTTTTTTCATTTTTTTTCATTTATGTGTAATTGCGAGTGTTTCTCAATTTCAAGAATGACATCCATACTTTTAAAATAAGAAAATACGAATGCGACCAAAGCCACTATCACTAGCTTGAAATTCAATTTCCATACACAGGGCTGATAGTGTAGCTATTCCAGGTAAACACGAAAATTTAATTTTAAAACTTATCATAGGTTAATCTGTAAAAATGAGTTACTTTCCAGATATTTTTAAGAGGTGACAACAGGGATTATATAACACGACATGCAACCCTTTTTAAAAATATGTATACTAAACATATTGCCCTAAAACAAGAATAAATACGATTAAATTTTTTTTTTGAATCTTGATCCCCCCCACTTTTTATTACCTTTTCTGATATTTTAAGGGAAGAAACATTATTAAAGCTTTTTTTCATTATATCATGTAAGTGATAGTTATATTTATAACATAACTTTATATTTATACGAGGTTACTTAGAGATGTTTTATGTTTAATTCCTTTGTGTGTACAACATATCTACTGATTTTTGTTTAATTTGGATAACTCCTTGTTATATATACGTCTATTTTTATAGATTATACTTTAAAAATCATCAGTATATCCAATTTGGGTTTCTAAATAATAATGGAACCGTTCTGATGGTAGTAATTTTAAAGATATACAAATCACCCAAATGATTTTTTGAGCATACTCGAAGAAAATTAGCAGCTAAAAATATCTTAGGATTATAACAGCAAAACACTATTTTAATTTAATGGATATTGCATTTTTTTTTGCACTAAGAGTTTACATGGCTAGGTGGAGCATAGAATGCCTCAGTCCTTACAAATCTCAAAGGAATCACATGAATTGTAACTGCTTCCAATATGTTGTTCCTCAATTCATCTGAAGAATCACAAAATTAAAGGGCAGATGCAACCATTGTGGTGCCACTACAAACAAAAATACAGACAATTTATGAGCACTATAAAAAGTTTACATGTAAAACAAATTTTTTATACCCTTGACATTTTTGTAAACAAAAAATAAGGAAATATATGTACTCATATAACTTTCTTTTGCCTTCTTACCAGATAGTTTTCTTATTCCAGAAGTTTCATTATGTATCATTTTACAAGCTCAGAAATATTGTGACGGGCTCACGCGTTTTTTCATTAACATGTGCTTTTGAGTTCTTTCGGGCCAGAAAAAATGGCAATTCTTTTCCAGCCAACCCGAGATGTAAAATGTGAATGAAAGATGAAAATTAGAAAGCTTTTAAATAACACAAGTTTAGAGTAAGCGGGGTGGTATTTGGGGAGTGTTATGATAGTCCATGTTGCAAGTGTGAAGAGTATTTCGAGAAATTAAGTGACAGTCCAGAGAGGTTACCCGTGAGAGAGAGCCTTTAGTCAAGGTGGAGCAATTTATACGCCAGTGAAACGCAACTTCAGTTAGGATGAGGTAGATTTCTGCTTCGTTGGACATTAAGGTAGGAATTCCGTTTTAATATTCGGATCTGTGTTTACATTGAAATCGAGCTTAGGTCGAGTTTGTTATTGATAGTGGTCCGGGTTACATTATTTCGGTACTATATATTGTGTGACTCGTCACAATAAATTCTCTCACATATCATAATATTATCATTGTTAGTGTTTAAATCAAGATCTTAATAAAGACATTTTAAGGTCATGGCAACGCCTGGTTCTTTATTTAATCCCACACCTCTAGCTCATGCGAATAATGTAGAGGCCGGGCCAACCCCAGCCAATACATTACAATATCACTTAAACAATTTTTTATTCCACTACTTACAATACATATATATTTAAAATTTATACTTATACTATATAGTTGATACACCTCTTCTAAAGTATAATGTGATTCGGTGTAAGCAAACATTTTTTTTTAACTATATTACACTGTAAATCACAGCAGAACCCATTGGAAATCTAGTTTTACAAAACCCGTTTTCAGCGGATCTCTATTCTATAAAGGAAACATGTTTGCCAAACTTTTAAGTTTGTAGAAATATTAGTAAAACATATGATTTTTCTTTTTTTTATCTAGAACATTTCCCGAACTCTTTTTGGAAGTCGATATCTACAAAACTAGTGTTTAGTCAGCCTTTAATCTACAAAAGAAACACAAATACCCAATTTCGTCAGCTGGACCAATAGATAAAAAAACGGTGGCAGCTTACCCTTCTAACTGATATCTGCAAAACCCTTTCTAAAAGATATGTTCTGAATAATAGAAAAGTCTTCGAAGGCCTAATATTTGCAAAATGGGAATTAATTTGCTTATAATGATCTCTTGAACCCCCTCTCCCCCGTTATGAGTTAATTTCAGCAAACTCCCGTTTCTCAAATGCAAATACATAAAATAAAAATGAAAAAAAAGGGAATGAATACCAAATTTTATTCAATGTAGTAAAATCTAAAACATTCTAATCTTGGTCTATAACGATCCCGTATTACACTTGGGATTCGATTTTCACAAAACCTGCTTTTATCCTATCTCTATTCTAACAGAAGAAAAATGTATGAAAAATTGCAAGTGTTTGCAGTTAATTGTTGAAAAACAGAAAATATTTTATCTATAAAGCCCCTAAACACCCTTGGGAGTCTTATTTGAAATATCTGTACTTAGTGGATGTCTGATATACAGAAAAAACATGTTTAGAAAATTTCATGTTTGTCAGGCTAATGGTTTTAATTAGATAATTTTTGTCTGTAGCCACCCACACTACCCCCGCTTAGAGGTGAGGTTTCTCAAAACTCATTCTTAGTTTATCTTTACTCAAAAGAAAAACAAAACAAAAAAAAAACTTCTGTGCAAAATGTTATATCTTTAAGTATAATAGTTCTGAAGATATAGTGATGAGTGTAAGAGGATCTTTTTCTTATATATATATATATATATATATGTTATACTTTTCATTTCGAATTAATTGGGACACACAGCAACAAAACGATTTTTATAAGACCTTACTATAGACCTGTGTTTCATAAGAAGTTATACGTGCTTTGTATCTACCTTTTGCGTAACATTAAATACAGAGGCCAAGAACGTTTTCTTCGTTTTTATACGGTCTTAACAGACATTTAATGACTGACTGGGAAATTTACTTTTTTACAGCCAATTTTCTTTAACTGACGTTTAATTGTCGATTGCTATATCTATTGTTTCTTTGCCATAGGTTTTTCAGGAAAATAATTTTCTACAGCGATAATTCTTTTGAACTTTTTTTTTTCATTCATTAAGGACTTCCTTTCGTTCCCATTTTTTCCCTGGAATTTTTTATTGCAATCCAAACTTGATTTCTTTTTTAAGTTTAGATAGTAATACAAGAGAAAAATGTCTTTTTTGATTTTTAAGTGCTTTATTATTTAGAGAATTTTTAGAACCATCCTTCAAAAGCTGTAAAATTTCGTTCCGAGTTTGAAAATCCAATTTCAGTACTTTTATTTTGCTCCCACAAATAAAAATAGTTAGGTTGGTAGTTTAAATATTTAATTTTTCAAATGAAACCAGTAGTAAAATAATAGAAATTCATCATAATTAGTTATGTGCTTTTAAAATCGGTCACACTTGTTTTGATTCAACCGGAATAAAATATATAGGGAATAATATAAATAAAAATAAATAAATTTCACGTTATTTGGTGTTTGAACATATAATATAAATATAAACAAAGGCAAAATATCAAAGAAAAGAAGTAGGGCAAATATATTTTGCTATCTAAGAATTTGAAAGTTTTGTACTCTCATGGCTATCGTTACCTTCATAAAATATAAACATATGATCCTTATATTTGTTTAAATACAACAAGAAACCTTTCATGGTAACCTCATACAAAAATCATTTTTGTGTTTTCAAGTACCTTAAGAATATTTAGGTGTATTGTATTTCCGATGTGCAGTATATGAACCTGACAAAATGAAGAGTATTGCAACAAATTCAATATCTCTTTGTGCCAAATGTAAGCGAGCGCGACTAAAACTCAAAAATATTTCTTGCCGAAAAATGTCTCAATTCCCTTGCAGATTCGCATTCTTTCAATTCCTATATGTGTTCCTTATCCTATTGTTTTAAAATCTGGAAGTATCGAATACACCAGTACAATGTTTTCTCCTAACAGGTGATATGTACCTCTTTCAGTATTATGGTATAGATAATAAAATGTGGAAGACGTTTGACACCAGGAAAAATGCTCATGTATTTAAACAAAAATGAATAGTGTTATAAAGTATACTTATCTCAGTATTATAGCAAATGAGAGTACAATTATCATATTTTATTTAACATTACTTAAAAATAGGTATAAATTTGCAGTTATTCTTTAATAAAAATTCAAAAAAATGTTTTTTTAATAAAAGACTGAACCACATTTGTGTGCCCGGGTAAAAAGTGATTTGTCCGACCCACGTTTTATTCTATGGTTCATTAAAGACCCTCCATATAGGGGGTATAATATACGTTGACTCTATCTGGCGTGGAAATTCGAAGAGAAGGATGACATTCAAGGTGGCGTCCTTATCACATGTCTAAGGTTCAAAATTATATGGTCCGTATCCTATAACACTTGTGTTGCTTTATAGAGTGAGTTTAAGATACACCTAAAGATATCACAGCTATAGTAAGAAACAATTTTTTTTCTAAAAAAAAAAATAGTAAAGTAACCTGTAGCGTATGTTACTAACTTTAAAGGTTGCGGGGGACGGAGTAACTTTTTTTTCTTTATATATATATGCATATATATATATACATATATATACATATATATACATACAAAATTATTATTATATATATATATATAAAATTTATAAAAATTTTTTATTTTTTTTTTTTGTTGTGTGTTTTTATGTAAAATTATTTTTATAGAACACAAAAAATATTATTCCATTGAAAACTTCAAAAAAAAAGAAATCACTTACCTGTGTTTTTGGAACCGACAACATTGGGAACCGTGATTTTTAAAAGGCAAAATGATAATATTTATGAATTTATTACTTAGATTAGAAGATGTATATAAAAATTTTTTTAAGAATATTATTACAATACCAATGATTTAAGTACAATATTTTGACAAAAAATGAACATAGAATGACCCACTTTCAAAATAGTCTCCTTTTGTGAAAAAATGCTTCTATTGTAATAATATTTTACTTGTATGTAGCTTAGCCCTCTGTACAGAGGCTCAACTAGAATTTTTGAAATGTATAACTTAGAAGTAGATTTATCCATGTTTTACGACAACATAGAGAAGAAATTTTAAGAAAAAAAACCCGATAATTATTTCAATGGGTTGTAACTCTGAAAATAAAGATACTTTTTTGAAAAAAAAATGTTCAGACTTTCTGGAGAAGTATTTACTTTATATAAGCAAAACATTACTATTTTAGAAGAATTTTTTATGCAAGGAGAACATTTAGAAAAAAGGTTATTCTAAAATAATTTTTTGCTAAAATACTGTATTTCAATGATTTCTTTGTCAAAATGTCATTAACACAATTTTATACGTGTATTCTAATCTAAGTGAGACTAAATATCATGAAAATTATTCATTTATGTTCTTTTTTAATATTTTTAATATTAATATTAACCCTTTTTTTTTGCAGGGTTACAGAAATTTTCATTTTCAACAAAAAGAGCTTTAGAGATGGAAATGTCCCTGAATCTTGGCAAAAATTCAGACCAGATTCCACATAAATAACTTTTTATTGGAAATGAATTCTGCAAACTGACATAAACTTCTAGGTAAAAAAAAGAAAAGAAAAGAAAAAAACGTGGAAATTTCAATCATCGCAAGAACATTTTCGTAGCTGGGGAAAAATTTTTGAAGCAGGTTTTATTTATTATGTAATTTATAAAGAACAAATGATAAACCAGAAACAAAGTTACAGTATACAGATGTAGCAATCTTGCCGACTTTGAAGAGAAAGTCACTTGCTTTATGTTAAGTTATTATATGAAGTTATGAAAAGTAATTTTTTTTTTGCATAAAGTAAAAAAGCTCTCGATAAAGCAAGCCCCAAACATGATTTTAATGGAAAATATAATTCTTACGATGGAGCGAAAGCAAAGTATGAAGAGAAGTTTATTCTTAGAAATCCTTTCTCCTTCCTACTACATTTGATTGCATTAAAATGCTAATCGGGTGAACATAAGCTACTGTGCCGTGGCACTTTTGTATGCCGTCATTTATAAAAAATTATTAATTATATAATCTGAGAAATAATATAAACTACGGAACTTCATAATCTCCGGCCGTTTTATAAAAATCAACTAAAATTATCCTTGGTATATTTAACTTATTCTTCATTCAATAGATGGACATAAAAAAAAATTGAATATATAATCCATTTGTTATATTGGATGCATCTGTAGAAGAATTAACTTTAAATGAAGATTAAAAACTAATTTCGCTGTGTATAATAATCGAGATTTTATTTCAAAACATTCAGAAGAGTCAAATAATTCATTTTGGATTAAAATAAGAGGTGATTATCTTTTAATAGCTAAACAAGCTTTAAAAATATTCTTACAATTTTATATATCCTATTCGAGTGCATTTGAATTTTCAACATTAAAAAATATAAAAATGAAAAAAAAAAAAATCGAGAGTTTTAAATGCAAATGACGAAATAAGAGTGACATTATCATTTTTACGACCAAATATAAAATTATCAAAAATAATTGAGTTCAAATTTGATATTCAATGTATTATTTTAATTAATTTGCAATTAATTACTTAATTAACATTTTATCGTCTTTGTCGTACATATTGTTTTAACATAAAAAAATAATTATCATGAATCATTTTACATAGTGGATTGTAAATAAGTAAAATTCGTGTAAACTAATTTTATTGTTATTATGCCGACAAATTTAGAAATTGTCAAAAGTCTTTATTTAGTTCTACATAAAGACACTAGCACTAGACTTAAATGCAAAAGTATAAAAAATACATGTAGTTGAATATTCATGTTCTTTTTTCAAGTTATTACAATACTCTTTTGGATTTTACTCCTTAAGAATCAATTTTCATATAAATCCCCTTGTATGGAAATGTTCTTAGAGGTGAAATTGATTCAAGAGTTAAAAATAATTCGTTATGCTTTGTTTATCGTATGCGTTAAGTTGCATTCCGAACGATGAAGGACTACTTTTTCGTCTTTTTTAAAATTGCGATCACTCTTTTCTTATCGAAATCAGCCCAAAAATAATTACAGAATCGGAAAGATCACTTATTTCGCCAGGACATGATATAAACTTTTTAATTAAAAATTTAAATTTTGCCTTTTACGATTTTTAAATAAGTCAATATCGATGCGTTTTTATGAAAAGAGTTTTTCAATCATTCTGTACGGATTTCTTTCAGATGTAATGCATCAAAATTCTGTACTAAAAAAGTTCATACTTTGTTCTTTTAGAACCAGTTATTTAAAATATAAAATGTCGATTTTTTTTTTTTTACAATTTTTCAAAACATATTCCAAATTCTAACTAAACATTTAATAACCTCGTTATTTATAAAAATAATCACACGGAACTTTTTTTTCCCAGTTGTCAAATGTAGTTATCCGCGTGTTGTTGAAAGGTTGATAACATTGCTTAAAATTTACGGATTTTTTTAATGTGTTTTTCATCTTATACCATTTTTACAAGAAATCATTTGCGCAATTTTATTCCTTACTTTTTTTGTTTTAAAATTACCGTTATTTGTTACATATGTGGGAAATTTGGAAAGTATATTTTTAAACCGAAGCCTTCAAAAGATAAATAAATAAATAAAACTTTAGAAAAAAATCGCAAACTACGTTTATTAGCGTTTAGCGTAATTGACGTCAAAAATCAGTTTTCGAGCCAAGCGACACTTCTTGCCTTAGCTCTTTTGACAAAGAAGTTGACTATAAAAACTGAAAATCACTAAATTTGGCCGAATGTGAAGCTGATCGAGCAAAAGAAAGAGTTGCCAGGGAGAAGCTTCTTAAACTCAGTACGATTGACACCGGAGGGTTACCATACGAAATTATTTTCGTTGTAGGTAAACTCTATACGAAAACTGCAAAGCCAATGAGGCTGTAGAGGAATTATCACACGTTGAATTAGGTGATTAAAATATAGTTCTGTGGGTTGGGCTCCTATTTCCATAGGCCTAAGGCACACTGAAAAGTGGCTGGTTATGCAAATGCAAAAGAAATTGGTAGAGAAATGGTTCCTATCAACCGTAGATCCGCAACAGTTCCTCTCAACCGATATAGATAGATTCCTTCTAAAAGTGATTCATTTCGCGCTTCGTTGTCAAAATCCGTCATATAACTTCCGATGACTACATTCCCTGTTCTTCCTAGTACAGAAAAACTTGATACTTTAATAATACCCTTTCTGGTATTTTGGCAATTGTTCACGGAGCAGGTTTATTTAACTCACCTGATGTTAAGCTTAAATAAATTATATTTGATCAAGATCAAGCCTCTTTATTTTTTCGGCCACACCTATTTCATCAAATTTGACCAACAAGGAAATCTTTAGAGACAATATATTTCACACACACACACACACACACACACACACACACACACACACACACACACACACACACACACACACACACACACATACATATATATATATATATATTCATTTCTATTTAGTTTATAGTATATAATTTTCTTAATATATTCTTATAATAAGTTTAATTACTAAAAATATATATAGATGGCACCATTATTCTTAGTTATGCTGTTTTTTTTAGCATTGAGTCAGTACACTCATGGAATCTGTCTTCATCGAGGAAGATTATAGTTTCTTCCCTCATTTACATTATTATTAATTTTGGTCATAATCCTTTTTAACCTTTTTTGCTAATATTTTTTGCTTACATGTTTATATTTGTCTATTTCTCCCGGATTCCTGTAGTAATTTAATATTCCATTTCTATTTTATTGATGTTATATTCACCCACTTTGGTTTTGGGCATTTGCCTTGGTTTATCTCCTGTGCTAATATGTAGAAAATTTCCGCTGAAGAGGAAGGTTGAGATCTCACAAAACACTGTTTAACCCTGTTTCACTGTCCTTAACCAGTGACAGGTCGCTAAATCATAATAGTTTTTTCCACTCTAGCTAAATTTCTTTTATGGTTTGTCATGTTTCCAAGTTCTTGGTTCTTTCGGTTTTATCTTAAGATGTTTTAGGATTTATTAGTCTTCTTTTTAATTTATTTACTGCTTTATATATATATATATATATGTGTGTGTGTGTGGGTAAGAAATAATATTAAATTAGTTTTAAATAGTTAATTGATAGCCCATGAGGGTCAAGGCCTACTTTCCCCAGATCAGTATACGTAAACTTGGGCCCTGAGGTGCAAGAGCTGATGCTCCGGTTAGGAGGTCAGTCTGACTCCAAACCCATAGTGTTAAGTTCCCAAGCAAGATTGGTATTCATTTATCTGCCTACTGAAGTGACGAAAGACTGAGTCAACCTTGTCCATCCCGGGGTCGGAACCTCGGACTTGTGGTGTGGAAGCGCGATGCACTAACTACTCACACATTGGGCTTCAAATACGAGTAATTAATTAAAATGTTTTAAATATTTAATGTAAGAAATGGTGATGGCTTTAAAACCAAATCAAATCTGAATTGTTTTTAATATCCAATTAAATTATTCGTGTGTGATTACGTCAGATGCCATATGGCTCCAAAGCGATGACTTTTAATCTGACCATGGACAAGTGAGGCTCGACGCCTTTATGTGCTTCGATTTCAAAACAAAAGCAGACCCCACTTTAAGCACAACCGTGTTTGGCCCTCCCATCTCACAGATGAACCCTGTTCTCTTTTCAAACTGTATTTTATTTTTTTTTTTTCAAATAATTAAATATTGTAAAGAATGTGATCCTTAATTTTCTTAATTTTAATGAATCAATTTTCTGTTTAACTTGGATACATTGTTTTCGTTTGTTTTGTTTAAAATTCACTTTATCCCTAGACGTGGTCCTACATATATATACATACAAATTTTTGCAGCTTCCGTCCACACCAGATGGATCAGGAATTATTCTAACATATTCAATGTAACCAGGATTCTGGCAGACATGTTCGAGACAGAACGCAAAATGATGCAGATAAAAGCGGATGTTTTCGATGTCATTTATTTAACTGACGATAAGAGCAGCAACCACCCTTCTCATTCTTCATTTTCTCTTAAATTTTTATGCCACCACTTTTTTAACTAATTAAGTATTTTTAAATATGAACTGTGCCTTCATGCAACCAGGATGAGGTGTAAACCCTCATTTTAAACATACAGGGTGTTTCAAATTTTTCCGTTTAAATTTCGTAGGGATTACGTTATTAAACATATTTTAAATTGGAAAAAACTGATGGAAGTGTTGAATCATGTCTCCAAATATGATCATGCGTACTTTAAGAGGCGCTATGCGTATTCAACCAATATAAACCAGTATAAATCTCGGAAGACCTCTTCTGCTGTCATCAGTGCACAAGCTGACTTACTAGTGGTACTGCGAATCGTTTTAGGAATCAAGAGCTAGCAGATATGCATCTCGCATATTAGGCAACAAACGAAAGCGGCCGACGACCTAGGCAAGTTTATGAAAACCAATACCCTGGCAGAAGGATACCACAGTATCAAATGTTTTCCGTGTCCATCATAATCTTTGCGAAAGTGATTTACTACGCAGCAACGTTGGACGATAACTGGATATATGGGAAGACGATAACTGGTGAGGACTGTCAATGTCGATGAAAGAGTCCTATAATCATTTGATGACAATCCGAATAACAGCACTCGAGCTTTTACTCATCAGCTAAGGGTCTGTGAGTCAACAATGTGGAGTATACTGTTCAAGCAGGATGTACATTCCTTAGCATCTGCAAATAGTGCAGTTACTGCAGCCTAACGATTATCCGAATTGTGCAGAATTGTACGCAGTGGTTCATGTAGAAAGATGTCAGTGACCCCAGTTTTCTAGATTCTGTCCTTTTTACCGATGACTCGTCATTCAGTCGTGAAAGTATGTTCAACCCATGTGTGGGCTTAAGACGATTCGCATAAGAAAGTCTCGCAGCGTAACATCGTTTTGCCGTAAATGTGTGGGCTCGAATCATTGCTGAAGGTTATTTGAGGCAATATTTGTTATTGTAAGGATTAGTCAGCAAAAAACACGTAATCTTTCTTGAAACAGTGTTACTGACTTTTCTAGGCGCTGTTCCTACTCAAATCCGCCAAGATATGTGATTTCAGTGGGGCGGCGGTAGACTAGCCCTCCAAGCGGTTTGCAAGTAAAATCCTGCTATTCTAGAAATGCTTCGAAAATGCACCACACATATTTTTTTTGCCTTCAAGAAAGATTCTCAAAAATGGTAGAGCCGTATTTTTAAAAATACGGCTCAACCGCTTTTGAGAATCTTACTTGAAGGGAAAAAATGCTCTAGAATGGCAGGATTTTACGTACAGGCGGCTTGGAGGGCTAGTGGTCAAGGTAACGCACTCGTGGCAGCCGTGTCATGAGTTCGAGCCTAGTTAATATTCACCCTCTCACTCATGTGGTTTCAGCTTGAGGGGCTCCAGCTCATAGCACAATTGTTGTGCGTAATTACATGAACTGAAATTTCGTAGCTCGATGGATCGGCAAAGATGGAATGATCACTTGACCACCCAGAACACCGCATTTATCATCTTTGTATTATATTTCTGGGGACGGGGTCATGAAACTCCATGTTTACAAGACGCCCAGAAATAATGTAGTGGACATCGTAGCATGAATAGTAACCCCCGAAAGCGTTGTCCGTGATATGCCAGTCACTTTTGAATATATTCGGCGGTCCTACGCTGTGAATCCTGTGTTCGTATAAATAGACGCGATTTTAAGCTCCTACTCTCTATGAACCTGTACAATATCTAGTTGGAATAAAAATAATATTAGTTACCATTTAACTGAACTGTTTCTTTGTGATCACTTTATTTGTATTATTTTTTTCATATAGAATACGTTTGCGGACATACTTTCCTATTCAAAATCGGTTTCGTAACGTATTCCCAACCTTCCCATGAAATTTGAAAAAACAAATGGCTCAACACCTGCATATATATAAATAAACAAAATCAGTCACTATGATTGGGATAAAAATCAGTTACCCAATTGACGAGAAATTACAGTAATGTATTGCATTAGGGAACATTGGATGTAGTAAATAATATCACGAAGTGTAGAATATTCACACAATGTCACGTTTCATTGAATTAATATTTAATTTAAAACCTTAAAATTAATATTCATTTGATACTTTATTTATACTTGTAATTCATACAACAATCTTAACAACCGTTACAATAACAATTATGTGATTTTAAAACGTATTTCTAATCAGTTATTCAATATTCCTCTCCGAAAGTAAAAGAAAATATTTAAAAAAAAATGACTATGGACTTCGATGCAGTTACACAATCATCGTTAATCCAATTATAGCTTAAAACTAATTGTATGGTTCTGCTTTAAATGCAGTTCCCTAGGGAGATGATAATGATAAAAGTTTTCGAAAGAGTCAAATTGAATGTTTAAATTAAGTACATAATTATATAATAATATAAAACAGGTTTGCGCTCATTATCTTCAGATTGAAACCTGCTTTAAAAATTCCCTGATTGCATAAATTCAACGTGTTACTAATTTTAACGTATTATTAACTTAATTTGGAGACATGTCTTAAAAAGCTTTAATTTTAATTAGTGTCGTGTTTTAAAAGATGTGTCATAAAGGAAAAGAGAGTATATTTCGATTAGCCTGATTTCGGCAATTTGCTTTTTAGGATTAGTTTTCTTCAAGGTTTTCTGATTAGTACACAGATTTTAGACAATAATCATGTATTGTACTTTACATTAAAAATGTTCTTATACGGTTTTCGACTATTTGCGACAACTTTTTTTTTTTTTCAAAAAATAGAGATATGAGGATATTTTGTGTGGTTTATAGATTTATTTAGTACGTTTTAAGGAAAATGCGCTAAATTTGGGAAGATAAAAATTAAATTATTGTTGCTAAAATGGAAAAAAATGGTTAAAATTTATAAAAAAATACACAAACGCGGGAACCATTCTGCACAAAACGTTTATGAACAAATTTTAAATTTTTAAATTTTGATGTGTTGCTTTGCTATTCATTCTTCAAATGACTTTCAGAATAAGAGATATTTTATTTTTTACAAATAATAGATCACTTTATCTTAGTTATTATATGCTTTAAAAATATGCTTATATTAACGTAAAGAACTGTAAATTTTGTAATAAAGCAGTGATGGATAAATCTGAAGGTTAAGACACGCATACTATTATACAGAGCAAACACAAAAAATGTCACTTAATTATTTTCAAACTTTTTGAACAGTCGCTGTCCCCGTCTGAGCTTTTTCAAGAAAACACATTTCAAGTAAACTGCATTTTAAAGCGGAGGCATTTGCTTTATCAAAAAAACCCATTTCGAGTAAAACGCATTTTAAAGTAGAGGCCCAGTGAATTAAAAAGAATAAGCTTGGTATTTCTATAATGCTAGTAAGATGGCCTATACAATAATGTCATGAAAAATTTGTCATTTTTTGTAAAATTCAAATTTTAGAGTACTCGGATTCCTTAATGTTATTTAGACTATACATGTACAATTGTTTTAAGAATATCACTAATGGGAAACAAATTTTTAAATGCAGTTTTTTGGCAAAAATAAAAAAAAAGAGAATTACATCTTTTCACATATTTTTCCTTGCATGGAAAACGCTTCTGTAATAATTATATTTTGTCTATACATAGCTCAGACTTTTATAATGAGGTTGAACTAAGTTTTTTCTCTTTTTTTAGTATTATTTAGAAGTGAATATATTCATATTTTAATATATCAGAGTGCAGAAACATATTAACAATAAAAAAAACCCCTTTTTCATTTTAATTGATTGTTATTCTGAAAAAATTTAAATTTTTTTTTTCAAAACTTTTAGTTCAGTCTCTGTTAATCAATATATATACCAGATTATTTTTACAGAAGCAGTTTCCATAAAAGGAAAATGTTTAGAAATAGTAAATTTTTTCTAATTTCATTTTTACTTTAAATGTTTGTTATTGTAATAATATTCTTAAAACAATTTTATATGTGTATTCTGATTCATTTGACACTAAATATCAGATAATTACTCAGTATTACACTTTTCCAAAATAACGGTTTCGAACTTACTGACCATAAATTTATTTTGATTTGTTCCAATCTGCACAATATTTAACTAGTTACACTTTATACCATCCTTCGTTTTTATTCAAATTAAATAAACTTGTAAAAGTAAGCAAGTATTCAACAACTTTAAATTCTGAAAAAACGATCAAATCTAGTGTAATGGGGTAATAAAGCAAACATTTCATGGAAGACTGCGGGTAAACAAACTACGATACTCGGCAAAATGAAAATAAGTATCAAAAATAAATAATTAATGTAATGAATATTTTTGAGCATTCCAAAAAATATATTTTAAAATAATTTAATATTAATATTCCCGTAACAAATATGTAACATTTTCTTTTTTTTTATTTCATTAGCATTTTGTTGTTTTTGGTAAAGTTACACTTACACCAATTGGAGATTAAGCAACTCCATTACGTAATTTTCATATTTTCTGAAAAGAAAAAAAAATTCAAACCTATTAACTGTCTTCCCTTTTAATTTGTAAGCAAAATCTACTACTTATTTTCTTTACGCTTTAAAAGCTTTTGTTTTAATTAATTAAGCTCATTTCATTTTTTCATTATTTTTTAAAACTAATTAAGTTTGAAACTTAATATTATTTTCCAAGTATATAAACACAATAGGAACAAAAAAAGTGTTATTGAAAGTTAATGATGTTTTAAAAAATATTTTATTAAGCTTTTTTTTTAATATAAAGGACATCTTAGATGTTTTCAAAAATTTCTGGAGTTTTTTAAATCCAATTTTTTAAGAAGCTAACATCTTGCAGCTTAATTTTGACAACTTTCTTAAAAACGTAAGCTTCTTAAATAAAATTAGAGGTGTTGTATATATATATATATATATATACGAGATTTTCCACGGAGACCATACTCTAAAGAGCGCTGGCAACGCAGCCTCCAGCGAACTAACAAGATGAGAGATATCGTTAGCGAGCGAGGACTCGATGCTCGGATCCACTGCTGCTAAAATATATTGAGCAACCTGGAACTGGCCGTGTAAACCTCAGCTGTCTGTTGCTAGAAAAGAAGAGACTCATAGGTCAGTCACATCACCTAAACTATCATAAACCATCGTAAGCTATGTGAAGAACAGTGTTGCGATTGTGAACTGTTGTTTTTAAATTGAACTAGGAATTTAACTCTGTTACATTATTGCTGAGGGAGAGAAATATTTTGCTAAATGTTATTTATTATTTCTATATGTGTTCGTGTAGTAGTGTGTAGTTATGTAACTAAATATTCACCATTAAACATTAGATTTAGTACGAACCAGTGACATAATTAAGGTATCCCTAGAAATGTGCCACAAACCTCCACCCCACCTATATATATAGATAGGTGGTATATATATATCCAAAAACACAAGCATGCACACACACACACACACACACACACACATATATATATATATATATATATATATATATATATATATATATATATATATATATATATATATATATATATATATATATATATATATATATATATACTATATATATAAGCAGATATATTATATATATATATATAATATATATATATATATATATATATATATATATATATATATATATATATATATTATATATATATATTATATATATATATATATATTATAATCTGTTAGGCTCTAGTTTTTCACAGTATTTACTACAGAAATGATGAACACAGAAGATAGTGACAAGGTTATGAATGAAGGTCATGGTAGAGATTCTACGAGATTTTTTAATACATATAAAACTAGAGTATTCTGGAATAAAGAATACTTAAAGAATTCTAAAAAAGATTATTTGCATAGCAATAAAGTTACAAATAACTCTACTGCCTACAATTGTAATAGTTTCTTAGATAATCTTCAAAATTGTAATTCTGGCAATAATAAAATTCCTTTTTACAAAAGATGTGGCGACAAAAGATGTAAAACTTGTAAAATGATCCATAATGATCAAATCAAAGAGGATTCTAAATATACCTTCTGTAAGACATATAACTGTATTTACTTATTGACATGCAATAAATGCCAATTTAAATATATAGGACAGACATCAAATAAAATTAATATTAGAATTAATCAACATAGGTCAGACACTAAATATTTTAATAGTATTAAAAATTCAAATAAAATAGAAATAAGACACTTTAGTACACATGGTTTTGATCATGTATCACTCAATATTATTAAAGTTGTTCCTAATATTAAAGATAGATTATGGTGGAAAATTACTATATTAAATATTATAATGCAATTTATCCTTATGGACTTAATGTATTATACCAAGGAAAAAATATTCTAAATGCAATCAAACTAAATTCTCAAGAGATTTACTACAATAATAAGGTTAATATAATATCTAATAAAAGAAAAAATAGAGGGGCTAGAACTAAAAGATTAAGTAGAGACCAAAAAGTCCTTTCAGATAGTATTATAGATATTTGTAATAGATTTGATAACAATTTTAACATAAAACACATTAAATCTTTTATGTTTGGACTCAGTAAGACAGAATTATGTATTACAGAAGATGTACTAATTTCAAATAAAATTAAAGATTGTCATGCTTTACATATTATTAAGGACATTCATAAATTTTTGAAACATAAACATAACATAATTGTTAATGTAAATAAGGATTATAAAATAGAATACTGTACACTTTTATATATGAATAAATCATATGATAATGTTAATTTTTCTGACATATTTAAAAAACACATGTCATCTTTCCCAATACAAAATATCACTATTAAAAAAGCTTTTAAATACAATAAAAAAATAGGTAGATCAATTTTTAACTATAATGTGCCTATAAAGCAAGATAACTTAATATGTAAATGTAGTGAATTTAAAGATTTCATTGATCAACATCACAAGCATGTTGTTACTGGTGATCTCAATATTGTAAAAGACAATAATCTTAGAAATATTATGAATAAAGGTACTGGTTTTAGATTAATGATTTCGAATAATAATAAAATTATCAAAAATCAGTTATATAATGATATTGAGCATTTTATATACAAAATAGCTATTAAATATAGTATGCCTATAGAGGCATTCACAGAATTCAAAGATAAAATTACAAAGCAGCTTAATAAATATAACTATGGTACAGATAATAAAATATTTTTTAATAATATTAAAAGTCAGATTAAAAATTTACAAAATAAATTTATTATAGTTTATGTTGATAAAGTGCCAGGAAATTTTGCATTCATATGTAAATACTATTATAATTTATTGATCAACAATTATTTCGATAATAATACAGCTTTTATTAAGTCTTCTATTTCTGATAGAGAAATAAATAAACGTATCTTGGCTTTTCATAAAAAGTTAAAAATTCAAATTAATAATAATTTTAAATTTCCACATATATTTCTAACTCCCAAATTTCATAAAGACCAGTTAAATTTAGGACAGTTACAAATGGTTTTAATACATATATCAGCAAAACAGGCAAAATTCTCCATGAAATATTGCATGAAACAATAAATAACCTAATTCTCAGCCATTCTTAAAATAGCAAATCACTTGTTGAGAAAATGAAAGATAAAAAATTTATTCAGGTCTATAGTTTAGATTTTGAAGATCTCTTTAACTCTATTAATATTGATGATTTGATTAATATACTTGTAAATTTACATAAAGACAATTTATTTAATAATGTTAATTATGATAGATTTGGTTCACTACTTAGGTTTGTACTTAAAGAGAACTATATATATCATAAAGGTAACTATTATCAGCAGATTAAGGATTTCCACAAGGTGGCCCTGTGAACAACTGTCTTGCCAATTTATACTTACATTATTTTGAAAGTAGTTACATTAATAATTCTAAATTTTATATTTATCGTTATATAGATGATATAATCATCTTTTTGGGAAACAAGCCAATTTTATACCTAACATTAATTTTTATCCACAATATCTTAATTTTTAAAACAGACAAATAATAACAACAATGAAGCAAATTTTCTTGACATACATGTCAAATTATATGATAATGTAATAGTTTCTAATATTTATGATAAAGAGAAGTATTTTATTTCAATATTATAAAAGTTCCTCATTGGGAGAGTAATGTACATGTTTCTATATTCAGAAATATTGTTATTAATTATATACAACGTAATAAATTTCTTGTGTCAAAAATCAGACATTATAAATAACTATACACATTTTACTAAATATTGCTTAAATCAGAAATACCCAATTTATTTTATTAATAGTTATATAAATAAAAACTATTCAAAATAGTTAGGATTAAAATTATGAGATTGATAATAGCTTATTACTATAAACAAATATATTGTTATAGTTATCTCCATTGTCTAATATTAGATTGAAATTACTTACTATTATTTTATTCATATTTACTCTGAATTGTTATTATAGTTATGCTATAATATGCAACTATTTTAATTTATATCCATTTTAATCTTTTGTTAAGTGCTACATTTCAGCCACTCTTTTGATTTAACTCTGTATTAGGGTATAGAATCTGGCAACAAATTGAATGTTTCCACTCAGATTTAGCGCGGGCTTTGCATTTGTTAGTGCAATTTTTAGGTAAGTTACCTCTATCTTGTAATGGATTTAGATATTTCTATCCATTATTTCCTATTGGTTTTGCTCAGTGTTATTTACAAATAAAGGGGAAGGTTGGCTGGCCAAAACATGTTCAACCCCACTTTTATATAAATTAGTTTTTATATACTAACTGTCCTAAGTCAGTAATGTTCATGGCACTGCAGCATCCATTTTATATTTATTATCTCGATTACTCTTTTGTCCTTCATTGTGTGATTTTCCTGCTGTCTATGTGTTTGTCGAGTTTATTGTTTGAATGTGATCTCTCGTTAGTAGAGAATTGACCTATATATATATATATATATATATGTGTGTGTGTGTGTGTATGCTTGTGTTTTTGGATATATACGTATATATAATCCAAAGCCTAAAATTCGCTTAGGTGTTCCCACGGGGACCAGAGTCTCCCCAGGCTCATGAAATCTTTAATTTTGGGAAAACTGTTAATTTGTTAATAAGGGACTTAGCAATATCCTCCTATATGACAGTCTTCACGGGAACAAAAATGTATTTGCCATATACCCCCTCCTCTTTGGAAGTGGCAAACGTTTTTACAATCTTAGGGTACTTGAGGTACTTAAGTTCCCCACGCGAACACTTTTCCTCTAAAATAATTTTTATGAAAACGCTGCATTCCACCCCTTATGAATTGAACAAAATATAAAAACACACGAAATGGCCATTTACGACCTTAATTGGATGAAGTTGAAACTGATCAAGCAAAGGAGGAGACTGATTAAGGTATGTGACTACCTTCGGAGCACTTTTTTTGAAATATATAAAATTTCAATTAAATAAACATTTTTTATTTGAAATGGGACATAAAAGTAAGAATTCAATACAGTTTTACAAAGTTAAAATTAATTTTGGAAATATTGGGAATTTTGAGTGAAATTTTAGTGAAAAATTGCAGTTGCGGTAAGGATTGTATTGAAAATTCTATTAAATATATTCTTATAATATTTATACAATTACCTAAATGCCATTATTATCTGTGTTGATAGCATAAAATTTGTAAATACTTCTAAAAGTTTTTGAAATATGTCAATTTTAGCAAAAACTCAATTTTTTCAAAACACTAATGTTATTTTCTCACAAAAGTGCAATAAAATAAATAAATATATACACAGAGATTAGATTATAGTCCAGACAACAGATAAAACTAAATAAAACATTTTCTGAAACTTTCAGGTCAATATCTTAAAAGAAATTCTGAGTGAACTGTACCGTGAAGAAAAAAATTGAAAACATAGTTTCTCAGAAAATGCATTTAAAGATTTTAATACAAAATGAAAAATATTCTACTAATTGTACACTTTTAAACTCTCCATATTTATAGCTCAAGCTCTTTAGCTCATGTAAAACTGATTTGGCCATTTATTTTACCCTTTTGTTGTTTACTGAGAGTTTTGTATACTATAACAATTGTCGTTTTAGCGAAATTTTGGTGAAAATTCAGTTACGACAAATCTTGTACACAAAATTCTAATAAATATATTCAAATAATATTTATACAGTACATAAATAACATCTTTATCTGTGATAGGAATCAAAAAATTTGTAATGCTTTTGGAAGTTTTTTAAAAATGCAAATTTTATGCAAAAACTCAATTTTTTAAAAAATTAATGCTTTTTCCCATAAAAAAGCAATAAAGTACATAAATATATACACAGAGATTAGATTTTGATTCATAACACAGATAGAACTACATAAAACATAATCTGAAAATTTAGATTTAGTATCTTAAAAATATTTTGTGTAGTAAGCTTTATCATGAAGAAAAATATTGAATAACAGTTTCTCGTAAAACACATTTAATTTTAACTCTAAATAATTACTTTTCTACTTACAAAACATTTTCAAAACTCCCCATATTTATAGCTTAAGCCCTCTTTAGCTTCACTTTTAGCTAATTTGGACTTTTTTTTGGCTTTTTGCTTTTTTCTGGTGAGTTTTGTTGAAGGTAATGACTGGCGTTTCGATTTTTGAATTCTCTCTGTGTCAATTCCCATATAATTTTTAAGTGTCATTGGATCAATTTCTATACCTAAATAATTAAATACAGGCAACAGCCCTAAATAACCAGAATTATATAAGATGACAGCAATGTGTGAACCCAAAAACAAAGTTTTTTTATGAACAAAAATTTCTTTCGGCAAAACAGACCACAATACATTATTAAAGCTTTCACTATTGTTTTGAGTCATGCCATGAAGGCATTTTTTTAGCAACTCCTTATCACAAAGTGCTAAATAAGTAGGCTTTATCCCTTTAATCACTGAATTTTAAAGGCCTGCTGTTTTGTCTACATATAATTTACCATCACATAATGCTTGTTTATATTTGCACCAGCTATCTTTCCCTGTTGGACATTGCCCATGCATGGGATTTTGATTGCTAGAGCAGCAGTGAAAGGCAGCTATTACAGCAGATTGCATTTTTTCGAGGCATCCAACATTGCTTCGGATGGCAATCCCATAATAGTTCTGCAGTTTATCAATAAATTTATCAGTTAATTTCCCTTTCCACCAAGTCCTTTGGTGTTCTTTTTTAGTTTCCTTAAACGTGAGCCTACTCTTTTTTGTATATGTCCTATACATTCAAGTTTTGTGACACTGTTTTCACCATATATATCTTTCACTTGTAAAAAGCCCTTTGAATCACCATCACCATAGTACTCGGTGTATTGCAGGTCTCGTTTGATTAGTGACCTTTCAAAAATTCTGAAAGCTCCAACAGCTTCCATGTTTCCAGAGGATCCTTTGTAATTTGAACATTCATGCTCAGATTTCACATTCATTTCACACATTTTGCAATACTGTGTCATTACTTCCAGATCTAAAATTTTCCAGTATCAATGGAAATAACTGAAACGCAGCCATTAAGTGACATATGGCCTCTCCGCTGCCATGTGCCATCTACCGAAACACCACAAGTTGTACTTTTTAAAATTTCGCACATCTTTAGATGCAGCTTTCATATTTCTTCCGAACATAACTGTACTGCTTCCAGCAGTTTGAGTTCATTGAGCTCTGAAGGTATTTTTAGAAACGCATGGCAAATTTAAAGTGCATAACAACTTCTTACCAGCTGTGAAACCTCTGCCAATCAATCTCAATCCAAATACCAATAAAGTATTGAGAGAGAATTTTTTATTTTCTTTAGGAGTAGAAGTAAAGCCAATCATGTATCCCACAACTGCAAGCCACACAAGTTAGAGCAAAGTCCTTCCCTAGAATCTTCTGACAGTTTCAATCCAGTTGCATAACATTCCGGACAACACAGGATTGAAATAATTCCCATCAAAGCTTGGAAATTAATAATTATATTCCCTGTAGAACCATAAAATTCAAGTTCAGGCACATCAAAACTGCTCAATTTCGCCTCACTTGCAGACGTATTATTACTGTTTTGTGCTAACTTGGTAAACCTATTACCATAAAACTTTCTCTTTCTGGACACTTTCGATCTAGCTTTTGGCATTTTTAAATAAATCACAGTCAAATAAAACGTTAAAATTAAATGAAAATGAATGAATAAACTGTAAAATATCAAAAGTAAGTAATATAAGAAGAACGCTTTTAGAATGAACAATGTAAACAAACTATAAACGATAATATTATTGCCACTCAGTAAAACAAGCTTGAATTAAAAAAACAGTTGCCAGATTAAAAAAGTATTAATAAATAAATAAAGGATACGTTGATCTATATTTACAATAAATATTAAATATTTATATTGCTTAAAAGTCACGAAAAAGACGTTCAAACTATTTGTTTACATTTTGATGTCTCTTTAAACACCCATTTCCGGTTTTTAACATTCCATTTTCGGTTTACTAAATAAGCTATAACTTAGCTTCTAAATATCGTAGGAACTAAAATAAAGTATTTTTGGAATCTTAAGCGTATGGGCTATAATATTAAAACATAAAAAAACTTTCGAAAATTTTCTACAAATCGAGGATTTTTGGGTAGTCACATACCTTAAATAAGGCATATTAAACGTGTTAGCGAAAATAAATTTCAGAAAAAAGATGAACATGAAACGCTTAATTTGGAAAGAAAATTTTCAAAAAGCTACCAAAAGAACTCCATCAAGAAGGATATGAAGCAACAAGTGAACCACAAGACACACTGCGCCCTTCCCAAGTGACACAAGCAAGAAAAATTTCAACATTCTATTTGCTGAATATAAAAGGACAATCAAATTACAATAACTTGAACAAATAATGACTCTTTTGCCTACAATTAACATTCCTCTAGTATTAGCGAAAAGTGTCTGGGATTTGTATCCTTAATTAGTTTGACCTTTTAGCTCAGTTCGATTCGATTTTTTTCTCAAATTATCAATCAAACATTGAAAATTCCTTAAAAGTAGGTAAGTATCATTTCTCTTTATTAAGTTATTCACTAGAATAATGGTTTTGATCATGTACAACAAAATAATTATAAAGAAGGGATTGGGGCACTGTTTCTCAAATTGGGAGGCGTGCTTCCAGGGGGGCGTCATAACCCTACAAGGGTAATTGCTTTTTGAAATATATTGAAAAGCATTTTGAAAAGTCGAAAGCAAACGATTATTTAAAAAAAAAATTATTAATTTTCTGAAAGTAAACATACAAAGTAGATTCATATATCAGTGATGTTCAATGCATTTTATAGTTAATTTAAGATTACTTAGTTAAGAATGTTTAATAATTACCAGTAACCCATGGGCTATATAAAATTTATTTTTGCATATAACACTTATCCTGATGATTTGTCCGGTTTATAATTAATCATTTCACATTGCCGATTCAAAATTACGTGATTCGTTCCCCAATAACACCGTTTAACACGTAGGCGAGCGTATGTGGTGTATTGGGGGTAGTAAAGGAATAAATAATCAAATCCTCTGAAATAAGTGAATCCTTTGAAAACACTGTCCATGTAATCTTATTGTATTCCAAAGCCTTCGAAATTATTTTACGGATAGCAGTTCACAGAAAAGATCATACTTCAGAAAGACGTATATAGATGTCCGGGGTAATTAATGCACTTGCTCAGCGATACGTTTATATATGATGGCAGCATTTAAAAGGTTAAAGTCAAATTGTAGTATTAGTGTCAAAATATAGTATTATTGAGTTTAATGCATTGTTATTCTATTTGGGGGGCGCGATGAAAATATATATATACGATTGAATATTGGGTCGCAAATATTGAAAGTTTGAGAAGCACTGGATTGGGGCGACTCTTTCACCCTGCGCTTCCAGTAACATTAATATCGAGTATATAACTAAAGAGTATTAATGTAAAACTCACACTTTTTTTTTTCGAGTGCTTAGAGTAAAACTTAACTAATATTTCTTTTTTCGTATGTTTATAAATTTAAAAATTATGATTTTCATTTTAATAATTTTCATTTTTTTAACCTTATTATTTTAAAAGTAATGTGTAAAAATCAAATATTTAATTTTTCCCTCAAATAATTGCATATAATAGTTAACTTTTTCATATTTTCATTTTCAGACAAAATTAACACATTGAAACCTCTCTTATGCTGTTTATACTCACGTTAGGGTTGGTTTCCTTATATGAAAATTATTAATCAAAAAAATTCTATGCTAAAAAAAATGTAAAAACAAATTTTAATATTCCATTGACAATTTTCTAAAAAAAGAATTTTCTTTAGTTAGATGATTTTGGAATCAAAATAAATATATTTTTCTTCAATATAAATAACCGAATGCGAAGATTTTTGTAATGTGAGTACTGAGTATTAAATAATGCAATGCACACTGAAAAACCCATTGAATAATTTTAGCTCATACTCCCCACACCATTGAATCGGTCGGATCAAGGATTTATCGGACACTGTAACTTCCGCAGTAGATTTTGTTTTTTTGTTTTTTATAAATTCAAAACTATAGATGTTGTTAAATGTACCTGACGTATTTATTCTTGTATCTAATAAATACATGCTTGTCTCTAAAGTGCGGTCCAAATGTAAATTATAAAAATATTTAAATTTGCACATTTTTATTAAAGAAATAAATGTCCATATATATAATCGGTTCGTTGACACTTATTTTGAAAAAAAAATTAAATAAAAACATCTTAGCATGACGAGAGCTTTCGTTTCGAATTATATATTCAATATTTTCAATCTTCAAATGGAATTTATTGAGCTGCAAAGGGGCATTCAACTGAAAGAAAAAAATTAGGAATGTTTCTTTACTTGGAGTTAAGATTATGTATTCCTTGATATATATCAAATTTTCATAATCATGCTTCATTAATGTTTTCAGCTTTTGGCAGTACCTATATTTTTACAATTATTTTCAAAAATGAACATATAAAAAAAGAAAATAGGACAAAGATCACCGGGAAAAAACGAAAATGCATTAAGAATTGCAACCTGGTCTATTGAACTTTATACCAATTTGGTTGTTCAAAAAAGCAAATTCATTGATCTCTAATTTGAATTTTTCCATCTAAAAAATCAAACTAAATGAAACGAATCTTTTACATATTTAATCCTTTATCTACCACAATTATAATTTACTGCAGTTTTTTCATCAAATTGTTTTTGGATCACTACATTGAAAATTAAGGGATATACATAAAAAAATACTCAACGTTGGGAGATTTAATCCTTTAGAGCTATTAATTATTTAAAGATATTCTACTGTAAAATTAATTATACACACTGTTCAATTAAAATAAATAGTCAAATTGTTTTCTAAGGTCTTCATTAACATACGAAAAAAATAAGACAATTAAATATTGACAATAACTATTTTTTCGGGACAAAAATGATAATCTTTGCAATCCACTGAAAACGCAATTCCTTCTATAAAACTATTCGTCTTAATCGCTAATATACTCATCATAGTTAGTACCCAGGCTGTTATGTATCTTGGAAGAGTGGATTTAAAAGAAAATTCCTGCTAAGTACCGTCACAATATTCACAGAAATGGCTATTATATATAATTTTAAAGTGAGTACCATCGGTAATAAGGCGTTTAAATAAAATGTACCTATACGTATCTAATTAAAATTTAAAAAAAAATAATAAAAAGAAATTAATTTATTTTAATAAAACAGCACAGGGTTAATTTTTTTTTCAATTTGTTTTAAAAATATTGTATGTGTGAACAGATTTATTTTATTCAATTGGCCCTATCGCGATTATATTTTGACACCCATGATTTAATAGGTGTCTTCTCATCACATAAATGTTAAAAAAAGTTATAAAATATCTCCTTTCAATGACAACAATTAGTTTCAATTAAAAACTGAAATGCTTAAAGTTTATTCCACTTTGCAGTGTTTAACATAAAAATTATTTTCGATTCCCAAATATTAGCTCACAATCTCTCTATATTTATTTATTTATTACTTATTTATTTATTTATCTTGGTGGAATTTTCAATCGTTATAAAATACATTTTAAAGCACTCAACTGAGCTGAAATTTTATGTGCATGATTATTTTGGATAACAATACAATATAATTTAATTATAATTAATAAAAATTAATTGATTAAAACTAATTATTTGAAGAATTACAAATACAGCCACATTAGCACCATTTTTGGCGAAAAACTACCATTTTGGCGACTTGTGTCAAAACTTGAAAGGTTTTTTTCTCACTTTTTAAAGCATTCAGTTGAACTGAAATTTTATAGACACTATTGTTTTGGATGACAATACGATACTTTAATGATAATGAATAAAAATTAATCACTACTTAATATTGTGATTTTGTTATTTGTATATATACATATTTATATTTTAATTGTAACTATTTAATAAAAAGTAGCTAAAATATAATTTTTCTTTGGTGATCTAAACAGGAATTAACTTAAAAATGTTTCTTATATAATACTTGTTTTTCCTATTTTTTACCTCCATCTATATACCAGAAACCTCTTTATCTCTTAGGTAGGGTTTTATGTTCTAAAAAAAAAAAAATTTGGTCCGTCTTTATATTATACGTATTTCAAAATGTTTCTCTGACATTCTTAATACTTTTTTTAGATCTTTTATTTTTAATATCAATTGCAAACTTTTGAAACATTTTTTTTTCAGTGGGTATATATTAGGAAGTCATTATTAAATCAAAAGTAAGCAAAATTAAAAAGTGCATACATAATCTTGAAGAACTGAATCACTAAGCGGTCTTAGGTGGAAATATATTTGGAACAAACAATGCTGATCTAGAGACGCTGCTCAGTTTAATTATTTTAAAAAAAACCTTTCAGCTATTAATTTAAAAAAAATATCAGCTTTATTATTTATTATTTTTTTTTAAAAAACCTTTCTTTCCAATATGTTCGTAGATACTTAATGGCTTCTGAAAGTTCCGGGACCATACTAATTACTTGTACTCAAATTCTAATTGTGGAGAGGATAAATAAGAAAAAAATAATGCCATAATCTTTTGTTGAAAAATGTGAGGGAAAATGCAGTTAAAAAAAGTGGTATTAATAGGGTAATTATAAATATAAGAGAATTATCTAATGAAAGGACCATTGATCCTCTTATTTATCTCTTACTTATTTATTAATAAATTTTTACTACCTATACATAACCAGAAAGTCCTTCTTGCGAACAAAATGTGTTAAGTAATTACTTGCATTTTCTTTTCAGTTCATTTTGATTAGATGATTACATTAAATGACGCTATATTTCTCCAGTTCTAGTCAACTAAAAAAGTATCTTTGAAAAAGAAATAGTGGTTATAGCCAACAACTACGGCTACACTAACAACCGATTATTTCATTATCTACATGTCACAAGAGGCTATAATATTAATCGTGTGATCTTTGTACAACATGCTGTGAGCAAAATAAATCGCATTGTTATATCTCTGCTCCTTCTTGGTGTCGCAGTTTGTTCGGCCAGCAGTAAATGTATATGTTAAATTCAAACTAGAGTTTACATAAGTAGTAAATTTTAAAAAAAGTAATTAAATTTCTAAAATAGCTCCGATTTTGCTAATATATCAAGTATCACCCAATAAATTTTGTTGCTGAAAACATTTTCTGAATTTGCTTTTAAATTATAGGGGCTTAATTTTTTAGTACTCTTGATTCAACATTATTTTTTGTAACTTTTAAATATGGTAATTTTATGTGACATGACCGGAGTCATGAGTTTGAAAAATCATATAGATGGAAAATTTTTTTTAAATTTTAGTCTCTGTTGAATTTGAATATACATATAAAAATTTCTTAGGAATATTATTACATGAACAAAAAATACTTCAATGCAATTTTTGGTAAAAAAAATGTAGAATTATAAACTTTTAAAACATTCTTTTTTAATGAAAATGTTTATAGAATAACAATATATTGCGCTTTTTAATTCAACATCTCAGCCGTGGTTGAAATAAATTTATTGAAAAATGCTATTTAGAAGTGCATTTATTCATATTTTATTATGTCACAAGAAAAAATTTTTAAAAAAAACATCTGTTATTTTTTTAAATTAAGCGTAACACTGAAAATAATGCAAACTTTTCAAAACTTCTAGTTCAGGTCCTGTAACATGTTCCCAGCTATAAAGATGTAAACTATTATAAATATAAAAGCTTTTTTTTTATAAAAGAAAATGTTTGGAAACTATGTTCACCCCTTTTCATTTTTTGCCTAAAAATTGCTTTTAAATAACTTTTTTTTATAAAAGTATTCTTTCAACAGCTCAATTGACACTAAAAATACAAAAAAATGAAATAAATTCTTTATGTTCTTTTTTAAAATCACGGGTCCCAACGTAGTCAGCCCCGAATGAACCCCAAAAAAAAAGGACTAAAGAATTTCAAAATAGCCAATTAGAGAAACAAGTAGCGACTTTGAAAAAAATAAAAAATTTTGGAAACGATGAATAGTTGCTAAGCAACTAGTTTCCTGGGTAGTTATTAAGGTAATAAAAAAAATAAATTTTTTCGTTTCTCTACTTAAGGGTCCACTTGATTAAATGGTTGTATGATAAGTCGTTGTAACTTCGGACACAAGTAGAATATGTAAGTAAAACAGTTACATTTAATAGGCCCTGAAAACAGAACCTATATCAAACAGTGTGTTTTTGCAGACTACTGAGGAACTTCTTTCAGCAGATTTAAATTACTGGGATTTCCTTCAGTTCGTCTCTACGTACATTGGCTCAATTAAAGAGCCTCAGTTCAAATTTATCCCCAGCCGAAACCAGTCATCAGAAAGAAATCAAATTTCGGAAATTTTTAACCAATTTTCCCGGGAGGGCCTACCCCGGGGATACCTAAAAAGGAAATGGAATGGGGTGCGACCATATTGAAAAGTCGAGAATAAGAGATTATTTAAAAAAATATTAATTTAATGAAAGTGAATTAACGAAATACATTCTGGCATAAAAAAAAATGAAATACACATTTGCACTGATATATTACACTTATAAATATATCGTGCTGCCCCTATTATTTGATAATTAATTTAACAATATAATTTAAAAAAACAAGTTTTTTAAACCCCGGGGTCACTCGCGCCTGTTTTTCCCCATCGTCCCGGGGGTGTAGAGAACCCCCCAAACTCTTTAACACGTGTATTTAAATAAGAAAAATTTTTCGTCAATTATGATATATTTTTTAAAAATATAAGGGTTTTTTGTATTATACAAACAAAATTTTAAATTTATTGCATTCAAATGAGACTAGGGATTAATTTAAACTAAACCTACAAAATTTTCATTTTTTAATACACAATTTTATATTTTTCATAAACCACAAGTAAAAATACAAACCCGTTTAAAAATACTTTAAAAATGATAAGGATAGAAAAGTAGAAAAAAAATTTTTAATCATTTTCAAACATTCAGACAACTGTATTCATATGCTTTATACAATTTTTCTTACATTGAAGACAAAGACAAATAATTTTACATCTTTTTTTCCCCTGGAAAGAAACACCCCTTTTTTTGGGGGTTAATGCTCTTTTTAAATACTCTGTGTCAGTAAAACTTCTTTTTTAGGTTTTTTTTAAGGTTTGGGGAAAACCCATCTCATATCCCTGTGGTGCACACGATCCATTCTAATTCCCCTAATAATATTAATGTTCATTTATTTTCACGAAGAACCGAATGTTAGACGGAAGCATTAATTCCTGCAGTATTAAGTAGATGATAAAAAAATTCCCCAAAGGCCAAAAGGGTTTATTCGCGCATAATATATACTGCACATTTCATCAGTGGTATCAAACCACCTGTATTAAAAATTTACGATTTTAAGTTTCATCTCTTGAACCGGTTACGAAATCCCAGTTATCAATTCACTTAGTTCCCAATCTGTTGATACAGTATCTAATAGACGACAAAGTCGCATTTCCCCTTTTTCCATGGAGTTTATGTCATAATTTCTAGAAAAGTTTTAAAATTTTTTTTTTTAAAAACGTTTTTTAAAATTTAAATTTTTTGAATTATATTATTTTATACCGCATTTATTGAAATTTTAAATAAAATATTGGGCATATTAATATTTTAAAAAAAAAAAATTGTAAACGGAAGAGTAAAACGTACTTTTCTGTAGATGTTTCGAGTACAAAATATAACTCAATCACTCGGGGGGTGTTCTCGCCCCCCAAATAAACTTTAAGGACATTAATTCCAATCATCCTAGGAGATTGATTACATCAGGCTGAAGATTCAATGACCTAAAATGGGCAGCTACAGAAAAATCTGGGTCTGTGCATTATTTTAAATTTTGGGGGTTTTTTTTGTTGCTTTACAGAACACCCCCCGCAGTGATCGCGGGTTAATTACCAGTGATCCCATAGCACCCCTTTTCTTTAAAAATGTTTGCGCTTTTTTAATTAAACCTTAACTGCCGATTAAAAAATTTGGGTTTTCCCCAAAAGCCAACCATTTTCCCCGTAGGCACGATATTTATGCAATGGGGGGGGGAAGGGGGAATAAAAAGCAAAAATAATCTAAAAAATAAATCCTTCGCAAACATTGTCAAGGTCCTTTTTTAAAACATTCCCAAAATCTTCGGAATAATTTTTCGGATAGCAGTGCACAGAAAAAATCGTACTTCGGAAAGACGTATATATACCATGGGGAAATAAACGCTTTTGGGTTGGGGACGTTTATTTACACGGAGGAGGGTGCTTAAGGGGGCGGTTTTTTGAAATTAATTTCTTTAAATTTTGCAATTATGGAAATTTGGGAAACAAATGTAAAAAGTCTATATATTTCAAATTTAAATATATTTTTTTAAAAAAAAAAATTTTAATTTGATTTTTTAAAAAAATTTAATTTTAAACTTTTTTTAAAAACCCTTGCCATCAATTTTAAAAGGAAATACATAATTTTTTTTTTTATATATATATGAACTATAACTAAATATATCTGTGCATGGATTTTAAATTCAGAATAAAATTTGATGAAAAAGATAAATTTTTTTTTTATGAAATATTTCACCAATTTTCACATATTCAAGGGATTCAAAACAACGTAAATATGATCCGTTAAATTTTTGAAAACTAATGCACAATTTTGTGAATTACATTATCTTTCATAACTTGTTAAAATTTCTATGAGATACGACATGATATGAAACGCAAGGAGCTTTTTACGTAAAAGGAAAAAAAAAATTTTTTTGAACTGAAAAAAATCATTTTAAAATTTATTTGAGTAAAAAAAAAAAATAAAGAAAATTTTTACATAATTATTTACCATATGAAAATCAAACATATAAGAGATTATTATGAAAATCAAAAAAATATTTAAATAATTTATTATATTTTTTAAATTCAATAATTCAAGTAACATGCATCCGCAAAGTGATATTATAAAAAAATATGCGGGGAAAACATTCACTTAAAATTGACCAGCACAGTATGACAACCTTTCGATTTTATTTTTTTTTGTTTTCTTTTTTTATTTAAATTTTACGCTTCATAGTTTTTTTATCTTTTTTTGTTTGAAAATTTTTTATTTCTGCTTTGCTTTTCGAGCTCATCTTTTCTTCACTGTTTGCATCGAGGGTAATGAAGCATTCTGATGTACATTTTTTCGGAAACAGAGACCCAAAATTGAATTCATAACTGCTTTTCAACAGATTTTTCCCAGTTTTTTCTTTGATTGGAAATTTTCTTTTGGCAGTGACTCCAGATAACACTGTCAAACTTTCATTTGCATTTTGACTCTTACCTAAAGTACACCGAGACAATATCTCGTTGCTTGCTAATCGCTGATACACTGGAAGAATCTTTGCAACCCTCCTCATTTAAATTTTTGTCTTCATAACTGAATGACTTTCGGGGGATTCTCCTTTTTCAAAAAGCTTTTTTTGAAAAACACCAAGAAATTTTTCCCATTGGGACATTTTTGTGTTTCGGTTTGGGTCTGTGGAGGAACAATAAAAAGTGTGGCGTAAATAGCACTTTTCTTTTTTTCGACATCTTTAAATTGTCTTTAATGGTTTTTTCTGTAAAATTAGTTAGCAACTTTGGGTTTTTTTTAAGCTACCAACCTTTTGCCACCAATGAAACCCCTTTTGCTTCGCCACTCTTTCACTTTCTGCGTAAACCAGTTCCTGGGGGGATATGGTTGATACTTTCCTTTTTTTTAATCGGTTTACCTTTTCCATAGATGTTCAACGACATCAGATGTTGGGAAGTTTTTTTAATCTCCATCCGACAATATACAAGTATTTCCCAAATTACACTCTTTTATGGATCTTTGCCAAAAATTGCAGCAGCTTCCATTGCCATACTAGATGAGGAACCTGTATGATTTATTTTACATTCAGATTTGTGACCTTCATCCAAACTGCAAAATCTGGGCTATCGCCCGAAAGGGTCTTTGCTGCGGGAGACATTCTGTACAATACTTTGATAGGGTTTCGTAATCAATAACTAAACCTGTCAATAAATCAATAACAACCCTATCCCGTACGTGATTTATAGCCCCCTTTTGAAGATCCATCAAATGACACAAAATGTCTAAAAAACCCGTTTCCTTTTTTTTCTTCATCATTTAAATCAAGATTTGCTTCTAACTATATTTCTTGCTACTTCAAGGGTCGATGTTTCATCTCACTATTTCTTCGGACAAAATTTTTTTAAATTGCTTCGAAAAGATTTTTTGTCTATTGCATTCTACCAGTCACTAATGCAAATGTTCCCAAACCCGGGGTCCTTTTCCCAAATCAAAAAAACGAAACCATTTTTTTTTTTAATGTCAAAAAAAATTTTTTTTTTGAGCACTGGGGAAAAAGAGGAATTTAAAATCCTCCCTGGGGAAACCAACACATTTTTATGCCATAAACTGCGTTGTTTTATGATATTTAAATCCTTCATATCACATTTAGGGCACTTTACAGTCGACAGTAAATTCTTCCTATGTTTGTATCAACAAAACATAAGTTGTATCATCTTGTTCATTTTCAAATGTTCTACAGGGTTTGACAGAAGAGACAGTTTCTTTTTGTTGCTGCATTCAATTACTAAATTTAATGTGCAAGTATTTTCCTGCATTATTTACATAATTAAAGGGTGCATGACAAGTTGCATTAGGGTCATTGTCATGAAAAATTGGGTGCTCCAGTTCTAATATTGTCCTGGGGCCCATCTCTTCTTTGCTTTTTTGCAAAGCCCCATTTACGTTTTGATGGCCTTGCTTTTGGCACATGATATCGAGAACTGATTCTGTGCATTTACAAATACTAAATTAATTTATCAAGAAAAATTTTAGTCGAGTGTTCAATCCCAAAAAAGGAAAACTTTGAAAAAAAATTCGTCTAAAACGAATAAATATGCTATGTTATAACAGGTATGAAACAAGCGCGCTAAACGATGTAAACAAACAATACAAAATAGAAGTTGAAGTTTCATTGCATCCTTCTTCATAAAATGTGTAATAAAAAAAATAATAAGTGAGGCTAAGCATATGCTAAAACTAAATTCCCAATAGTTCTTGTTTACGTTCAAATGACGGTGCCACCCCCATTTAAATGTTCGATAGCGCCATGTTTTTTATAACCCTTTAAACCCAGTAACTATTCAAAAAATAAAAAAATTCTTCGACAGAATCATTCGTGAAATATATGGAATATTATTATATAAAAATAAAATCGAAATTTTTTGACCAAATTTTGAGATTTTGAAGGTCCACCATCCCCTTAAGAGGTTAAAGTCGTATCGTAGTTTTAGTGTCAAAGTATAGTATTATTGATTTCAGTACATTGTTATCGTATGATGGGGAGGATGGCGCGATGAAAATTATGATTGAATATTAGCTCGCGAATTTTTCAACTTTGAGAAGCACTTATTTAACTCTTTATCTACCGCAATATGATTTACTGAAAAATGTTTTGGCGCAATTTTTTTTTTTTTGAATCACTACCTTGAAAGTTAACGGATGTACATAAATAAAATACGCAATTTTTGGAAGATTAATTCGTTAGAGCCAATGAATTAAATTCGCACTTGAAATTACCGTATATACAAGAAGATTCAAAACATTCTCATATGACTTTTTTAACAAAGATTTAATTCTTTTAATACTCTTAAATAAGCAAAGAAACTAATATTTTACATCACACAATATTTATCTTCAAAAATTATAAAAATTTCAATATTTTTTTTCATAAATAAAAACATGTGTTTTACATATAAACTTAATTTGATGATAGTCAAAGAAACAGTTTTTTCTTTGATTAAAGCCCTAAAATTCATTGCACGTTGTGCATTTTGAATAAGGTTTCGATTTAATGTTTTTTTTAAAGCACTTCATCCTGGGATAGGACATACTTTATTTTCTGAAGATAATCTATCTTGACCTTGAGTCTTGTTCAGTCTCTTGATCATCTTTTTAAGAATCTAACGAAATTTTCAGTATGTTATTTACTGGAACTTATTCATCTGAAAAAATCATCTCTTAGTGAATAGCTGCTTTTAGATGGTAGGTTCTGTAATAAATTAATGATAAATGAACATATCTTTCTTTCCAGGAATTCTAAGAAAAAGGTGGGAGGGGGGAATAAATAGCAGCACCTTGAAAACCACCTAACCTATTATTGTTAAATCTCAGTTACACAGAAAGGAATTAAAATGTTCTTAATTTTTGAATAAAGAGTACATTTATTTCATCGTGTGGCAAAAACAAGTTAGATTCAAAAATTTACATTTTTTTGTAAACGTTCAAATAAAACAACAAAAAAGCAAAATAAAGAAGTAAAACTAAATAGAAATGGTAAAAATCATAATAATAATAATAATGCATAACTATATTGCACTATAGCAGTGGCGCTACAACACAACAAAAACAATTGTAAGTTACAAGGAAGAAATAAAAGAATATTCCTACTAATTATCGCCAGAGTATTCGTAAAAATATTTACTCTATGTAATTTTCGTATGGTATGGTTTTACCTAAGAACAATTTGTTTTTCATTGACATCAATTAAAAATTTTACAAAATAAGGATATATATAAATTCTAAAATTTATACTCAATTGTACATTCATGCAAGAAAAATTTATAAAATATGTTGATTATAAGTTTTTAAAGTACAATTTGTGCAAACATAAGAAATCTCTTCTTTTATTACTAAACCTAGTTCTTAGCTTCCTTATGAATAATCCTGCGGCAGAAAATCCTCTCACAATTTCAGTTGATGTCTGAGGAATTGTTTACCTAGTTCCAATTTTGAATTATCTTTTAATCAATCCTGGATCAATTATCTTTTAATGACACTACTAAGAGATATATATTAACACAGAGATAAATACTTAAAAATATATTTGTTGCTGGAGTAACGATCACGTTAGTAAAATTTTAATTTTTCAAAATTTTTTTTTGTGCAAGGGTTTCTTTTTGAAAGGCCCTATTTTTTTTGGCAAAAATAACCAAATATAAATGAAAACACCAAAAAAATTTTGCAAAAAATAAGAAAAGTTTTGAGATTTTTTAAAAAAATTTCTCCTAACAAACATTCTGGCTGTCCATTCCCTTCTTCAAACGGCTGATTCAATCAAATAGTTTGTAGCAAAGACAAATATTGGAAAATATATTTTTTAAATAAACCAAAGCAATAAAAGTTTAAATTATATAAGTACTTACTTTATCAAAGGGAATTAAGATATCAGAACTTCATTAAAATAGTTGTGCAGGTAGACTACGAAATAATTTTCATTTACAAATAATGATTTTAGTTAATGGAGCGATGTTCGGCAGACAAAGGGGGGCGATCAGTATTTCTGTAAAAGACCCCCCTTTAAAGCTGTTTCGCTTAGCGCTGTTTCGATTAACGCTATTATTTTTTAATTGTGGGATTCCCCGAAATTGCACGCAGCGTTAGTCTTCCCGGTATCCGAAGCAGTTTATCTGTTTTCCTTCTTTACTTGGTGTTATACGAACATAGTTTTACGTTTCAAACATTTGTCGACGTTATTGTAAGTATAAATTTATACTATATAAAGATTGTTATAGTGACAAATATTAAGATTTTTAGTTTTTATCATGGAACACGAAAATAAATTAACAAGAAAAAACAATTTCATTAGAACCTAAAATGCAAGTGATCAGAAGATTAGATACTGGTAAACGTCAATCTCAAACTGGTGCTGCATTGAATTTGGCAACTTCAACAATAAGGACCATACTTAAGAATAAAGAAAAATACGGTCATCGGCAACTGCAACTACGACAAGCTCTACAACTAGAATTACCCGTTCTAGAAATATTAAAAATAGAGGAAATTGAAAAATGACTTTCTATGTTTACTGACGACGAAATTAAGCGCAATATGCCATTAAACCAAGACATAGAATTTCATTTATTTTTATATGTATATTCGTTTACTATATTTCTATATTTGCAAGAAATAAATTTTTGTTTTATTGTTATAAAAAACATAATTACTAAATTTAATGGTAAAATACCTGACCAATCTTCTAACTATCTTCCCCTAACCCCAATATTTACATGATGAGGTAACCTCGTTTAACGCTGTTTCATATTACGCTCTACTTTGATTGAACGTATACCTCGCGTTAAGCGGGGTCTTACTGCATTTACTCTTTCCTACCGCAAACTGCCAATACCTGCACCCCAATTTTACATGATTGCACTCTTACCCATTTGTTGGGGGCTCAAAGGGACATTTCTTCTTCCAAGGAATTCGGGGTTAATGATCGAAATTTGGACCAGTGAAGGTCAGCTAAAATTTACATCAGAGTTCCACAGTCAAGTAACCTCACCTACTTACACTAGCTACCTCAGATTATTTCTGCTATGTATCATTCATGAGAATTCCCAGGAACGAAGAATAATTCCAGGGATTACAAAAAGTATGCAAATCTTATGATTTCCCGAAAACCCGGGTTACCAGGAAAGAAATCCTAGAATAAAAGTTAACGGTTTTTTCTTAACCCTTTATCTACCGACGGTACTTATAAGTTCTAATCAATTTAAAATTACATAGAATAACCATTTTTACGAATTTTTTTGATGATACTTAGCAGGAATATTCTTTGAAATCCATTTTTCCCAACATGTAGGCGCGGGTTCTGATATATCATATGTCTCTTGACTTTCTATCTCATCAAGCATGAAAACCTAGACTATATGTAGAAGAACTAATTTAAATACTCAAGGTTTCTTCATCAGAGGGTTGGTAGTGAATGAACTCCAATAGATGGACCAAAGATTCCCCAAGAGGTATATATTAATGGAAGGATACCGATAGATTCCTCACATTTTAACAAACATCTTCCGAATATTGGACATTTACGGAATTACGAAAACATCTGAAAGGTAGCTCTAAAGATAAATGTAAGGCTATTTTGTAAATTTTTTAATTTTCATTGCTGGAAAGATTTAATTATTTGACGAGAGAAAAATGGATGCACTCTGCTTTCCGCTTTGGGCTCTATAAACCTAAATAAGAAATATTTCCTCATATGAAAAAAATTTCGAGTCCACAAAGGATATATTTAACAAGTAAATGCTCAAAATAGTGTCAAATTGAAAGGCAGAAATTATGCACCCGATTTTGGAGTATGAAAGTAGAGCGATAGGAAAAAGTGCTGGGTACTCATTAAGGCTACACAGTACCCATTTTCAAAAAAAAAATTTTGGAGACAGATACAGTAAAAATAATTGATGTTTTATATTTATATTGTAACAAATAAGCTGATTCTGAAAGTAAAAAGTCAGTTTGACCAACCATTATATAACAATTTTAAAAAAATTAAGAATCTTTGAAGTTTTTTTCACACACACACACAAATTCTTATAAAATACTCAATTTTCAAAATTTTTTAGTAATTTTAAGTTACTTATGTTTCTTAGGTTATTGCAAACAAAAGTTAGTATGGATTTCAAAAAACCCATTCCTTGTTGTTTTTAAAAATTTATTTTTTGAAAAAACCTGGTAACAAACACGAAAATTTTTAAAATATCAATTTTAGCATTTTTTAGAAAAATAACTAGAAATCTCAACCATACATCCATACTAACTTTTATTGAACATACGTTTGGGAGTATATACAAAAAATTTCAATGTTCTATCTTGAACAGGAAAAAAGCCTTAGGGATTAGTAAACATTTATACCTTCAAAATTGAAAGTCTGAGAAAAACGCATTTAAAGTTTGTAAAGTCATAAAACAAAAGGTTATAATGCCTGTAAAGCTCAAATTTTTTAATATGTTATTTTCCAATGCATGTGTTCTGCATTTAAACACTATTTTAATTAAATATGACTGAAAATAATATTTTTTATTCAAAATATATTTTTGCATAATATTGATAGCATTTGTTAAGACGTCAGTTTATTCAGCTTAATTTTAACCTAATATTTTCACAAAATTTTTGAAACACAAAGCATTTCTGTACAAAAAAATAATGATACTTTCTTAAGCTAAAAATAGTCAGGTTTGCGCATAAAATTTAATTTTGTTCAGTTATAAATTGGGGCAGTTTAGGAAGTTTTAGCTCTTGTCCGTGCGACTTTAAAATACTAAAGTATTGTACTAAAATATGTTTAGTATAATGTAGTTTGATACATCAAGGAAAAATTTAGTTATATCTGCAACATATGAATTCAGAATACTTGTATTCGGAAGTCTAATTGCAGAATCATCAGAGGACTGATTTTTAGATACATCAGTTTCAGTAGTATTCCATCTCTTCGAAATATTTTTTCTCACAGCAACCTGAGAACGTATTTAACATGGCATTTCGTCTACAGGGAAAATTAATGATAAAGCTTTTAAGTTATATAAACTATTTTAAAATCAAAAATTGGCCATGAAATTAATCTTAATTTATTAATTATAAGAACTCAAAAAACTCAAAACATAATCAAGCAGAAATGATTTTAGTAATGAAAATTGGAATTAATAACCATTTCAAACTGAAAGCTCAAATTATTTTTAATTAATTCAATTTAAGAGTGAAAAATATTTTAAATGGAAACCAAAACCAACACCATAGCTCATAAATCTTCAAATATCTTAAAAACTAATTCGCTAAGAAATCTGAAATTTCGGGGGAAGTTTTCAATGATATAAACTACTAAAAAATGCAAAAAAAAATATCCGTAAAAATGAAATTTTTAGGGTAATGTGTAGCCTTAAGAATTTTTTTACTTATCCTTTTATTTATTCACAATGGAGGGAAATACATGTATTTTGTATTGCATATTTCTTATTTTAATATGTTTAAAAATGCATAATATATGTAAAATTTCAACTTTTCATTTAATTTATTCTTAGTGATGCGATCGTTATATATGGTGATGTTTATTTGTTTAGTTAAAATATATCTTTGAATGATGCAAAATTAATATATAATAAAACTTTAAATCTGTATCACTGATCTCAATTCTTTGTATGCATCATCGTGGGAATCAATTGCTTAAAAAATTCTTACTGTGGGGCACGCCACCGCCCCATGCTCTAAATCTATCTATAATGTCCCGTATGTGTTCACCAAATTTGAACTTGTATATAACAAATCTTTTAGAGAACTCCTAGCTTCCCAATCTCATGTGTCAAAGACTGATCTAATCTTAGGTAAGCCCTATCATATTTTTTACAACTGGCTGATTCAGCAAAGACTAATAACTTAAGGGGGTCACTTCACGAAAATCGAATTAAAAATCGATTTTTCAATTTTGATTGAAAAATAAAATACCATTCATTTTCTTTCTAATGCAATTTAAATTTTTGCTCTAGCTGAATTAGAAGTATTTTTAATATTTTTTTTAAAAAGTTGTTTACATTTGTCAAACCCTAAAACATCTGACTGCCACGCCCCTTTCAAATCAAAACAAAAGACACATGCTACTTTCAGCCTTTTTCAAAATAGTTTAAATTAATCAAAAGAATTTATTTTGATCAGCAGCTTATTCAGGAAAGAAGTAAGTGAATAGTTGTAGCTGTTTATTTACCCTTGGTAACCGCATGCTATATTTTTATCTCATTAAATACAACGAATTTCTGCTATCGTGTGAAATAGTGTTTTCCATCAAAAACAATAACGGTAAAATGTTTAAAAACGTTTTTAAAACTTGGTTAAATAATAAAACGTTTAAGAAATGAAAGTTTGGAAAAATATATACAAAAACACAAACTTTCGATGAATTAAACGTTGCATAACAGTCAGACGATTTCAACAAAAAAAGCAAAAGTTAAAGTTTTTAAAAGCAAAGTTAGGTAAGTTTAATAAAGAGTATGTTTCTTTTTTGATTCATTTGAATGTTTCTGTGAAATGACTGACATTGTACTGTTTTCTTGTGCTTTGAAACAACATTAATAACATAAATGTAAAAACCTAGGTATTCACATAAATTTAAGCTACAAAATTGTTAATATGTTGTGACTTTTGTGGTCTTATTCAAACATTTCTTAATACCAGGTTTACTAAAACAATAGTTGATCAAAAAAGATACAAAATTATATAAAGTGAACAATAGACTTTTTCATATGCTATGAGGTCTATTAAAAAAGAAGAGTTTCCAAAATATTTTGCGGAGTTATGAATTTGTCACCTACACTAAAGTGGTTTTACGATCCCATGCATACATTAAATACCCCGACAGAGAAAGTAACTAAATTGTCTAGGGATTAGTGCTGCCGAAACAATATCATTTAATAAGGGATGCCAAAATGTACCTGTGGCTATCGATGGTACCTGGCAAAAAGGAGCCATACTTATATAAATGGATTTGTTACCGGCAGTTGGTTTGGACACTGGGAAAGTTGTTGATACTGAAATATTGTCGAGGAAATGCTCATGTAATTTTAACAGCAATGTACATATCGATGAGTGTTCGGCAAGTTACATTGTAAATAGTAGGGAATATGGAAGTTGAAGAGGTGTATTTCTTTTATTTTGTATCTTCCATCGCTCGCAGTCATTACACAATTTCGATATACAAAATATTTGGACTCTATGGGGACCCCTAAAGCATACAAAACAGTTTTAGAATCTAAACCTCAGAGATATGTGAGTACTGAAAAATTAGAATGTGTTGGTCATGTGTGTGTGTTGAGAAAATGATGGGGACATGACTTAAAGCGTTAAAATCAAAATTAAAAGACAAAACGCTTGAGACAAAAATCTCTAGAATGCCATAATGGCTTGACAGATGCAGAAATAGACAAATTGCAAAGATACTATGTTTTGGCTATTCAAAACAACTCGTGAAAATTTGTAGCCATAAGGCAAGTTTATTTGAGCTATATATTTTGATAAAATGTTACAGATTTTTAATCTACGACACGGGTTATCCCATGGAAATGACTTGGGTGTAGAAAATAATATGCCATACTGAAAGGTTACACATATAAGCATAAACGACTTTACCTATTGCAATTAAAAATAGTATAAAAAAGTATTTAGAGGTCTCTAATCTTGAACTTTTGTCTAGATGCTTGCTTGATAAAAACCCCAAAAAATTAGTGAATGCGGAAATAGTATTTGGTGTATAATTCCAAAAAATGTATTTTGCAATGGGTACTTAAAAACTATAGTACATGAAGCTATATATTTATATAATCAAGGCTTCAGTACCAAATTAAAAGTTTTAGATGTATTAAACATTCAACCCCTAGATTTTACAAATGTCGAGCATTGCAAGAAGTAGATTATGCGTGTATTAGGAAGCAGAATAGGCAGTTTTACAATGAACCAAGAAGCTAGAATTAAAACAAACAATTAAAATGTAGACAAGAAGATGATCTTGCAGATGACACTAACAATCAAGTTACAGTTCTGGTATGCATTAGTTAATAATAAGTTTTTACTTTAAATCTCTTTTTCTCAAAAGTGTAAATTTCAACACAAAAAGGGAAAATTTTTGAAAAAAATACTTATTTTATAGCCTTGAAACTTTGCACATGTGTTAAATTATACAAATAAATATTTTAATGAGAGATTTTGCCAAAAAAAATTTTTCAAAAAATATTTAGGGATTAAAATGTACAAGAATTTTCACTGTTTTAAAAAATTTTGACGTGTTACTCCACATATGAATTTTTTAAAAAAAAACTAATCAAAATTTTGAAAAATGCTCCCATTAAATTAATAAAAAATATACAATGAATGCAAACACAAAAAATTTATGACTGTACACCATTTCCAATTTTTAAAAATGTTCCTTAAAATTGGTCATTTTTTAACATTACAGAGAAAGGGAAAATGCTGCGTGAAGTGACCCCTTTAAGGTTTCACTGTCGAATTTTTCTATTAATTTTAAATTCTCCTAATTATTAAGTAATGTTGTATAAGAAGACGCAAATATTTTGTACGTTATACATTATTTTTTAAGACTTTTTAAGGTCTGGATTTTTTCCTATTCCAAATCGATTCAGTAGCATTTAATCTGATAATCAAAGAGTATATCTCATTTTGTAAAAAATTCTAACATTTTTAAAATCCTTTAATACTTTCTATTGCTCTTTGTTTTCTTAATTGAAACATTAATCACAGTAGTTTTATAGTTTCATTTTTTGTTTATCGATAGCATATAAAGAAATAACACACGAAACCGTAATTTCCTTTTCCCTGTTACTATATATCCCTTACACGTCTTTATCAAAATCAACCCAGAGTTTATTAATACAGGATTTATTTAGAAATAGTATTCCAGTTACTTATGTGCTGATAATAAACTTATTTCTCAAACCGGGTCAATTGGTGAAAGTAATCCCTATTTGTCTTATTTCACTGAATGGTAGAAAATCAACATGAACGATCCCCATAACTTCTGTTCGACAAAAAAGTATTAAAATAGAAAACCAATGATGAAACTTCGAACATGAATACATCGTGAAAATAAGTCAGTTTTTCTACCTCTGACTAACACAAGCGAAAGCTGAACTTTTTTTAATGCCTGACTTCCCTATTCCTGTTAATCAATGGGAATAATGATATACGCTATAAATTTAAATGTTCTGTAGTATATTTTATGTTCCCTATGTTTAACAAATAAAGACGCATAATAAGGGCTGCACTGCAGTTATTAAATTAACAATAAATTTTTAAATTTACATTACGTGTTTTCCCCTATCATTACTTTATCATTTTTTTTAAATTTAAGACGCATTAGGGATGATAACTATTTTAACAAAATAAATTTTTTTTTTGTCTGTAAAAAATGTAGAAATTTCCCCTAAAATTTAAAAGGGCTTTTATCTTAGGTAAAAAATTTTATTTTCCCTTCTATGTCCATATTTTTAGTTCAAACCTATCCGAAGAATGATTTTTTTATCGCAAATGATGCAAAACAAATTTCGATACCTGGGCTGTTTCTATCACATGTGATTCGTAGCTGGCGTGTCGCGGTTTCGAGTGATGGTGCGACTCACGTGGAGAGTGGACAATCTTTCAGTATCACCCATGAGCTTGGTGAGTTAGTTTTGAGAGTGATATGGCAGCTCATGTGTTTTTCTCGTCAATTGACCGAGGCTCAAATTTACGACGTCCATCGCCAATAAACCTCGTGCTGCTTAATAGTGCAATGTTATTTTTTTTCTCACACACTCACTCTATCGTATGTACTGACCAGTACAGCTGCTATGGGATACACAAATAGTTTATTTCATTAGTTGATTGAAACTTCAAGCAAAATTTGTAAGCAGTAAATTTCTACTATTTGTTGATCACAAACTTCTCGGCTTAGTAAAGCTAATTCTGTTCCACAAAACACTTTCAATATAAAGATATCTTCTCAAAAATATATAATCATCTCCAATGAAAAAATATTCTCATCATGCAGGTAGGACTTCCCCATTGGGTTCAGGAAATATCCTTACTTGTTTTGATTCTGAAGTGGCGCTTATCCGGAGGACAGAAATAGTCAAAAGTTATCACCTCAGTCTGGAGGCTGTTACAGGCTTAAGAAAGTGCTGCTACAGTACTGTACAATACTATAGATCTTTCATGACCAGAGCCCAAAATGAGCTTAAATAGTACTAGCTATTAGGTGTTATCAAGACGATACGATGTTGCTTCCAAGAGTCTTCCCGAAGCATTCCACACATGTTCGATAAGATTTAAATCAGAGGGGCACGCTGGCTTATCCATTCTGCAGATATAGTCGCTTTCTAAGAACTCCATGACAGCAGAGGTCCTGTATGGACATGTATTGTCGTCCACAAAAATAAAAACTTAACTATTGGCACCTTGTAACTAATGCAGCCGGGAGAGGATAATTTCCTCGCTGGGAGGATCTCTGGGAAGTGAGCTGCTGTTGAAAATATAGATCTCCATTTTTCCAATCAACATAATGCCACCACACACAAGTAATACACGACTAATCCAATGGTATATTTTTTCTTGATGTAAGTGGGATGAAACCGTTTCACGCAACTTACCTTAATATCAACTGGCATTGATAATCGTTGCTCAGACAAAAACTATTTCCATCAGTAAACAGAACGTTACTCGATTGTTAAGATTTCCAGCCTATGTTCTTGACAATATTGTAAACTGCACTACCGATTACCTGCTGCTAACGGTATCCAGCTTTCTGGATGATGGTTGAATGGGCCACCTTTATGTAGATGGTTTGCCAGAATAAAGAGAGTATCTGTCGCGTTCGGTCACCATACACAACTGCTAAGTACTGTTTTTTCGTGGTGTCTGGTTACCATCTCTTTTCGTTTGCAGATCGATATACTCGTATTTATTTAGGGCTTATCGTTAGGTCAACCACTAAAAGCTATTTAACAACAATACCTATAATGTGGAATGTCTTACCAGCTCTGTAAAACTCACTTTTGTCAAAAACACACAATTTCTCTCATAACACTCCAAAAACTACACCTCTCCTCAAACTAGTCGATCATTCAGCAGCATGCAAAGAATCCTGAGGGTTTTTTGCAGCCATTATAAACGTCCGATTTAATTTTCAAGGGATCTCTGGAAGTGTCCTTCCATTTTTATTTCTATTATCTCTGAATGCAAGCATCCAATGTCTTTCCGTGCCTTGACAATAGCTCTTTGTGATACCTTCTTCATCTATTACTTTTCTAATGAGCAGCCTTTTCACAGTAATGGTCGTAAAGAGCCTTATTCAAGAATTTAATACTTTTATGTTGAAAAATGAATTTTTCGTTTAAGTCTTGATCGCTAATGGGTATAGATAGATAGAAAGAAACTATATTAACTTTTACTACTAGGTGAGTAAATTTCCGCAAAAGCTGTTCTTAGAGGGGAACTATTCAGTAAACGAAACGCGATTTTGTCAAACATCAATTATTTATGTTTGGAATTTCTAGAAATCTCATGATATACAAGTGAGTCTTCTGTTTTAGATAAATAGATTACATGTTATGTGTCCTCCTAACCAAATTATGAGCTGAATTTCGCAAAATCCAATCCGAGTGGATGTATACTCAACAGCAGTAACAAGCCTGAAAAATTTATATAATGTCGGTATAATATTTCAGGGCAAGGTCGAGGCGTTTTTCTTCTATGTCTCTCTCATACACAAACACATTTGTCTGTTGCCATTCTCCTGATTCATACCTATATCTCCAGTACAAATATATTAAATGTTTATTTTTCTGTGACTTGCACTTTAATAACAGACTGCAAAAACAAAATAAATACGTTTTTCACATACAATGCGTCAATTTGTTAAAGAAAAAATCAAATTTTTAGTAAAAACATTTAAAAAGTTGTTACATCTAGTTTGGTAAATAAAAGTAGTTGAAATTAGGAATTCATTAGGGGGAATGTTTTGCATTTTTATTACCCACCAGGGAAATTAAATTGAAATTAGTTTGGGCTGCAATTTGTCTGGAATAAAATTCCATTATCATCAAGATAATCAATGTTGCTTTCACTAGGGAAATTTATTTTAATGTTATATCGGAACTATTCATGATTCTGAGCATTGTACATTACAATAAATGAATCTAAATAAAATGATGAATGAATGAATACGCTTTGTATACAAAAGCCAGAACGCGACGAGAATATTTTATTTTAAGAACCAATCTTTATTCCTATTCTGTCCTTGTTTTGCTATTAGATTTTTAAAATTGAAAAGGAAATATTTTAATGCCAAAAAAGGTCTATGTGTAGGAAAATATTCTTGACTATTTAACCAAATATCTTTCTTTTCAAGCTGGAAATATCACACAAAATCGTGATGTTTTTCTCTTAAATTTCTTTATTGTGTGAACGGTTTTAAAAAAAAAATAAAACTAATGGTAGTAAAAAAATATTTGGAAAATATAAAGTATCTCAAAAAATTTAAAAAATAAAAAAAAAATAAAAAAAAAATATTTAAAAAAATGCAACAAAAATTTAAATATA
>BMAV01003323.1:0-15190 GCA_019973955.1 Trichonephila inaurata madagascariensis | reverse complement strand
TATACATTATTATGTTTTAACGCATTGTTATTGTATAAGGGGGGGGCGCATAAAATTTTGAATGAAAATTCCGCGAATATAGAAAAGTTTGAGAAGCACTCCCTTTACTGCCATCAGTATACCCAAATTCATGATATCAGTGGGTTCCCACTCCCATCAGTGGTCAGACTGTTAATCAACACTACTACATTGAAGCACTAAAATACCTCGAGAAAAATTAGGAAGAAAAGGCCAGAAATGTTGAGGGATGGACCTCTGTTGCACGAAGACAATGCATCTGCCACATGACCCTACCTGTCAAGTGCTGACCAGCAAAACACTACTATGATGGGATCCTCTTTATTCACTGATTTCGCCCAATGAGACTTTTTTTAATTTTCTACAGTTAAATTTTTGCTTGAAGGGAATCCATTTTACCTCAGTTGAAGAGGTTCAGGCAAAAACAGAAAATCTCCTAAAGGTTTCCCAAAAAACCTGTCTAGAATTGTTACCAGCAATGGTAGCATCGAATGCTAAAGGGGAACTACTTTGAAGGTATTACTGTGACGGAGAACTGATTCTGTAAGTACAATGATTTATTGACCTGTCTCTTTTTTGTATACCCAACCTGTACATGTATAAAAATATTGCAAATTTATAAGTAAATTTGACGACTCCCAAGAGCTGTAAAATACAAAGTAATAGTAGTTATTATTAAAAAGAAATAAAATTGCTTCCATTATTATTAAAATGTTAAAAGTCGGTGTATAACAAGACTACAAAATGTGATCAATGCTTAAGCAAATTATGAATATATAGAGAAATATGTAGTTACTAGCTACATGGCCCGGTGTTGCACGGGCTTCTTTAAGTGTATAGCTTTATTCCTTGGACAATTCCTCTTCCCTTCTCAGTGTGGGGGCTTCCTGGTGTGTGTGATTTCTATATCAATTTCATTAAAATTCTCCTTTTAGAATTCTTCCACACTTTGTTCCATCGAACGGGTCTGTTTTTCCCTGCTTAACCACCCTCAGGGCTCACCTTTTTTAGGTTGGTACGGGTGTCACAACCCGAGGTAACCTAGTGAGCTTTTCCTTTTCCCATGGGTTTACTGTTTTTGTAAACAGGGGTTTTCCCGACCCCGGGTCCCCCAGTGATCCTTCTCTATTTTCGACCCTCCATCTTGTCACCTTTTTTTTCTTCTTTTCCGTCCAGACCCCAGACCTATGAATGTTTCGCAGTATAGCCAAAACGCTCTTTGCGCCATAAAACACCAAACTCACTCTACTTAGCCCGGGTGTTGCACGGCTTTTCCGGGTACAACTTTATCCCCATGGAAATTTCCTCTTCCCCATACACTAGCACTTCTGTGTGTGTATTGGGGAGTGATTTCTATATTTATGTCACCTATTTTTCCGAAATTTCTTCCACTTCTTCTTTGTCAGACAGGTTTTTTGTCCTTCGTTCAGCCCATTTAACCATTCGTAACCATTTATTTCTAATAGATTATTAAGTAATGATAAAATTTATGCAATGATATTTTTATTATTAAGATGGGAGTAAATTTTAATGTGTATTTAAAAAAAAGTTTGACAGAACTAATTAGAAATTTAGATAATATCAGTAAGACGAATTTTACTAAATTGTTCGACATGATATTTTCATTTTCTGTTGTTAGTCAATACTATCTTGTCTGACGTGGCAGAATAACTGGAAAATAACTACAGAACAGTAATGTCCTTTTCCTTCATAAAGTGACTTTACATTTGAGTTGTAACCCATAAGAGACACAGAAAGAATTTCATAAAATATAGTTTTCGCAATAATTATGTATCTACAAATAAATTATTTTCCCTGTGTGTGTGTTTTTTTCTTTTTAATTATCTACGATTTTATAAAATATCTTATTACGTTATGTAATTCATCATAAAATAATATGTCACAAATACCTTTAAAAAATTTTTCAAACAAAGCCATGCCTGAAAATAAAAAAAAATAGTGCTATTAAATTTGGTGCATCATACAAAATACTTACACATATATGATACTTAGTATACTAAAAAAGAACCTTTCCATAAATATTTAGACGAACTTTATTTCATAAAAAGATACAAGGAAATACCTGGGCAATTTTTTCCGTCATGGGATCCTTCACGACCTGTAAAAAGAAAATCCCTTATTTAACAATGATACGAAAGTGATGACGTATATCAAGATCATTCGAATTAGCTTGTTGTAAAAACCATTAAATCTATTTATCCATCAGTTCACTGATGTATAACACAAATATGATATTATAATTCTCAGATAAAAAAGTGATTAGTCAGAAAATAATTCAATTAATAAGAAATTAGAATATGTTAATCTACACTTATAAGATATGATAACCACTCACACTTCTTTGTATTTACCTCGTCCTCTTTTCACTGAGATTAGTGTACATTGGTCGTCAAACTTTCGAAGACTGGTCTTCTCTTTGATGTAAATTAGAAATGAAGTCTTCTAATCTTATTATACAGAAGGGTTTATCCGAACGTTTATTACTGAGCGTCAAATACCCGGGACCAGTTTTTGTCAACTACATGTACCGTACATGAATGCGTTTTAACAGTGCAATGCTCACAGTTGTTCCCTGTGCGGTTTTGACAAAACCCAAGTTCAGGATATTTGAGGAATTTCAGTTGTGTGGGGGAAACATCTGCGCGGAAAATAAGGTCAGTTTGTTTCCAAGTGATGGAGTGTGAAAGCTTTTTGTTGAGTTGTGAACTGCTATGGCTTCGAATTCAAAACGGAAGGCAAAGTTTGAACATAGAATCAAAACTTGAAATATTTGAACGCCCGGAGGAGAGAAATGTGAAGCGTCTCGAGCAGTTTATAATGTTGCAAGTCAACAATTTGTTTGGGAAGTCAACAAAACAACGAAAAGTACAGGTCCATCAAAGCTGAGCGTTTTCTGCGTAAGAGACAGTTATGGAGGGTAATGAACATCAATCAGAGTGCTGTCGTACTCAATACTGCTGCTCAAGAGAACCCAAAACATTGCAGCAAAACAGAAGTTAAAAATAACGCGAAAATTAAGTATTATTTATTACAATAAATGCTCGTGGCTGGCTTTCACGAAGTTCGAGCCCAGTACCACTGAAGACCCGCCGTGTAGGGCAGCGATGCACGCTAAATCTGTCGAGAGCGGGAAACGTCCCTCCCGTTGGTGGTGTGGTAGGAGGGGGTGCCAGGCTCAGGTTTTCGTCCACGTCACTGACCTTGACTCAAAATTACGTGGTCCGTCGCCAAAAGCCCTCGTGTAGCTGAACAGTGCGACGTTAATATCCACTCAACTCAACCCTCAAACACAATAAATGTAAAATTGCGACATTTTGCACCTATTTTTCAATTGATTTTGCTAATATTTTGACAAAAAAATTAACTTAGAATAACTTTTTTTTTCCAAAACGTTCTCCTTTTATAAAAAATGCTTCCATAATAATAATATTTTCCTTATATAAAGTAAATACTTCTCCAGAGGGGTCTTTAACTAGAATTTTGAAAAAATTTACATTATTTTCAGAGTTACCACCAAATGAAATAATTATCGGGGTTTTTTCTTAAAATTTCTCCTCTCGGTTGTAGTAAAATATTGATAAATCCAACCTCTCAGTTTATATTTCAAAATTCTAGTTGAGCCTCTGTACTGAGGTCTAGCTTTTATACAGGCAAAATATTATTAGAATAGAAGCATTTTTCATAAAACGAGAATGTTTTGAAAATGGGTCATTCTATGTTCATTTTTGTCCAAACATTGTGCTTGAATAATTTTTTATTGTAATAATATTCTTAAAACAATTTATATACGTTTTCTAATCTAAGTGACACTAAATATCATAAATATTATCCATTTATACGTTTTTGCAAAATCACGGCTCAGAACGTCGTCGGATACATTAAACAAACTGTCGAAATCAAAATTCGTTGAATTTATCTACAGACATATTTCGTATTCTGAGTTTAATTTCTTTTTATATTATGTTTTTGTTAAAACTCAAGTTGAGAAATATTTATCATTAATATACATTGTTCTGTGTGAATGGCTTTAAAATGTTTATAGCAGTGTGAGAAATCCTGTGTATTTTGCATGAAGTTGCAACCTAAAGATAAAGAGCTGCTCTTGCTTAAAATTAGAATTTAATGACGAATCTGTTGATATGTCGATAACTTGTTCTTTCTTCTTCATTACGGTGTTTTACCAGACAAATTTAAAAAGGTACTTTTTCAGTTAGAAAACTATTTAATTGAGCAAGACATTGTACCATAATGAATATAAAATTATTTAGTGGAATTCGAGATAGCAAACAATAGAGTATTTCTAATCTAGAAGGTATTACATGGAAGAAAAAAAGTGTTACAATGTAAAACTGTTGTCCCTGATTAAAAATTTTAGTTTTAATTCCTCAAGAAGTTATTTTTACATTGCTCCTAAAGACAATGAAAAGAAAATTATTCATTTGCTTCTTATCTAAAGAAACAAAATATATAAACACAAATTTACCCGTTTTTTGTGTACGGGATGGATTCAGATGGTTAGGCGTATTTTGTTCTTGTGAATTTATTTCATCTGAGAATCCAACAGGATCTAAAACAGAGTGTTACAAATAACACAGAGAAGGAAAGAAACACACAAAACAATATTGAAATAAAATAATCGAGGTTTGAAGAAAGTGACAAATATAATTCAGATTTAATGTTCAATTTTAGTTTTTCCATTCCTTTTTTCGAGGTGTTCATATATTTTTTTTTTACCTCTAAAGCAGCGTTTCTCAAACTGTGGGGCACGCCCCCCTTGATGGGCTTGATAACTCTACAAGGGGGGAGCGAGCATATTGAAAAGTCAAAAACAAAAGATTATTTTTAAAAAATTACTAATTTACTAAAAGTAAACAAACAAAAATACATTCTGACATAATGAAAAATAGAATACACGTTTACACTGATATAATACACTTATAACTACACAATGCATTTCATAATTAATTTAACAATACTATGTTAAGAACAGGTATAATAATTACCAGTAATACCATGGTTGTGTCATATATAAAACTATGTACATATATTAATACTTATCTTGATAATTTGTACGGCTTATAATTAATCCATTAACTGCCAATTATATGTTATGCGATTCACTTCCCAATGCCACAGTTTTCCACATAGGCGTGCTTATGTGATGTATTGGGGAGAAAAGAAATAAGTAAGCAAATGCTCTGAAATAAGTACATCTTTCGCAAACACTGTCCTCTTATTGCATTCCAAAGCCTTCGGAATAATTTTATGAATAGCAGTGCGCAGAAAAGATCGTACTTCGGACAGACGTATATATACGTCAAGGGAAAGTAACGTTTTAGCTGATCGAGACGTGTTTATGCTCAGGTCAAATTTATGAGGTTTAAATCCTATTGTCGCTTTAGCATCAAAGTATCATATTATTGAATTTAATACATTGTTATTGTAAGGAGGGGGACGCGATGAAAATTATGATTGAATATTGGGTCGCAAGTATTGAAAGTTTGAGAGCCACTGCTTTCAAGACATTTTTGAAAAAAAAAGATCTCGAAAGATTTGAAGACCCCCACCCCCAATTTCCATGTTTTTTGAAATGCACGATATATATATACACCCCACTTCCAAAAAGTTAAACACGAAGATGTAAATGCAAAATTCAAACTACTTTGACTGACACAAAATTTGGCAGTAAAGTAGCATATATATTTATACATAAAACAAAATCAATAATTATATACAGAAATGAAAACAATATTAAATTTTTGTAAGTTATCAGATAATATCATACTAAAACAGAATTATGTATAAAGTGAAAATAAACAGCATAAAATGAAAAAAAGGACATTAAAAAGGTATGTGATCTCCCCTCATCTATATGCAAAGTTTACATCATCTGACCATGCTTTCAATTAGGTGGTCAACGAGTGGCTGGAGGTGGGAAACGTGAAGATGCAGCACGGCCGAGAGCATCCCAAAGATTTTCAATGGGATTAAGGTCGGGTGAATATCTTGGCCACGCCATACGCGCAATCCCTTCACTCTCCAGGTAGTCATCGATGATGTCAGCTATATGGGGATGTACGTTATCGTCTATTAAAACAAAAGTAGGGCCAACTGCTGCAGTGTACAATCTCACAATGGGTTCTAGGACTTCATCTCGATACCGGACAAGCGTCACAATCCCTTTTAAAGATATACAAGTCGGTGCGGTATCCTAATTTAAATCCCTGCCCACACCATAATGCTTCCGCCTCGGAATGCGTGATATTCGGTGATGTTTTGGGGCTGATTGCGTGTTCCTTTTTTACGCCATATCCTTATACGCTTGTCATCTGGCTCCAGAACAAATCTTGACTCATCAGTAAACATGACATTGCTACAATCAAACACAGTCCAATTGCCATGTTCCCGGGATCACTTTAAACGTGCCCCTCTTGATTGGACGGATAGAAGAACACAAACTCGAGGTACCCAGGCGTACAGTCCATTCATATGTAATCTTCGGCGTACAGTAGCTGCAGATATAGCCTTACCAATGGGCGCTGTAACCATAGATGTCCCACGTGTAGAGGTCTCTCTACGATTCCGCTTGGCTACAATAGCAATATATCGATCTTCCGCGGGGGTTGTAACCCTTGAGCGACTACATACGAACCTTCTGACAACTGCCTGTGTGGTTTGAATTGTTTCCATAAACGTGAAATTATAGAATGATGAACGCCGAAGAAAAGAGCAACATCTGTAATCGACTGTCCTGCTTCAATGCGCCCCACAGCATGCCAGCGCTCAGAATCTTCCATTCGTTTTCAGGAAGATAGAAACACATATGTCTTAAAAAGAAACTGTGCGAAAGTTTTAAACACCTTCTATCAGCACTTACAATCAAATTCTGTAACCCTTCATAAAGCTGGTTTCTTGTAAGATTGCCCTTTTTGTATATTTCTTGACATGAAAGCACGATTGGCTGTTACCTAACATATTTGCATACTTCCATCTACCTCTGCAGCGAATTTGCATCCTCTTCAATTCTGATTGCTTCCGGAAATTAGCATTTTTTCCCCTCCGTGCTTAACTTTTGGGAAATGATTGATATATATATATATATATATATATATATATATTAAGATTAAATAAAAGTGAAGAAGTATACTAGAACCTAATGCATATATATCGTTAATTCGGAAGCGATTAACAATTAATTAACGTAATTCAATAACATATAATATTATTTGAGTTGAAATATTCAAAATAATTGAAATACTTGTCCTCAACTTCTAATTCTATAAAACATAAGACAGCGCTTAATTTTTTTTTCTTAAAAAAGAGTACTTTTTGTCAATTAATTCCACCTTTCTATAGAAAATATAAGGATTACATTGAAGAATAACGTATTTGTTATTTTAAAGCAAAAATTATTATTTCAGTTTGTGTTAGAAAAAAAAAAGATATTTTTTTTTATAACATTATCATCTTCTTGGACAAATTCTTATTTTGAAATGCGTTTATTTTTTTTTTTTATGAAAAAGTATTAAATAATATTGTTTTTGGGATGATATATAAAAATTTGATTTTAGTAACAAATGTTATAATATTAAAGAAAATTTTGTATAGAAAATTTCCCTTCTTTTAAAACGATAAGTCTTATCTGCTGAAAAAATTTTTAAGGTTCTTCCTTAAGTTTTAAGCAAAATATAATATATAAAGTATATGGAAGACAATTATTTTGTTTGATATAAAGAATAATAGTTATCATAACTTTTCCCCCGTTGAGAAAATGTATGTAAAAGATTTGATTTTATTTTTTTCCTCTTAAGTTAGTTCTCAAAAGTGTTGTTTATGTATTTGAATAAATTACAAAAAAGTCCCCACTAGTTATTTTACTAGTTTTTCTGAACATGAATTGTTATCTTTTAAAAAAAATATGAAAAGATTTAATTGATTTAATTGAATTTCATTATTTTTATGAATTAGGCATACCATTTGGGATTTTCAAAATTTTATTGTGGTGTTTTTTAAAAAAGCATACACGTGTCTTAAAACTAATTTTTTTTGTTTTTTACCATTTTTTAATACATATTTTTATCGCAAAAAAGATAACTCAAATAAAAATTTAAAAAAATTTTAAAAATGATAACTTTTTACTTTTGTTAAATTTAATAGAGAAAAGTTCGAATTACATTTTTAAATATTGAAACGAGTTAATACTTTATATATGCATTGTTATGAGAGATAGACAGGAGATATTCCATTTTAAAAATATATATAAAACGCATTAAAACAAAAAAAGCTATACAAAATGAACATAGATTGAATATTTTGAATTCATAACATATTCAAAACTTTTTGAAATTTTTTAAAAAAAACATATTATAAAATATATATTTAAATTTTATACATAAATAATTTTTATTCATTGTTATGAAATTATTATAACTTATCGTATGATAGTTAGTAAATTGTTCTTTTGACAACTAAATATTTTCAAATTAGTTTTTTTATTTATTGAATTGAAATTATTAGAATATTCCACAAATATAATACCCCTTTTTCAGCTACTTTTTTTGTCTAAATACTGGGTTATAAAACCAAACGATTAATTTTTTATAATGTTCGAAATATTTGAAAAAAAAATACATGATCTATACACAAACTTCCTCTTATGCATCTTTTCAATTCATCGTTCATATTTACCAGGTGTATGCATATCAAATGGGGATTTTAAAAATGCCCAGTATATGCAAACAATACGAAATCATGAAGGATTTTTTTTTTAGTTTTACCTTTTTATTTATGTTTAGTTTACTTTTGGGCGAGTTTCAGCGTGCATTGTATTTTTTACTGTGTTTAAAATTTTGAATTTTACGCCTTCCACCAGATTTGCGGAAGCATTAATTTTTGTTACCATCTGAAGAAAAAAAGTGCGAATTACATCAAATGCTTGTAGGCTACGGTGGCAATGCTGTGGTCGTGGGAGTGCTACAGGTGGTTTAAAAAATTTAAAAAGGTGTTTTTTGTGAGAAACGAGGAGCGTGGCAGACCACAAAAAAAAAATTTAAGATGCTGGAATTAAAAAATTACTTAGAAAAGGGGCCCCAAAACCCCCGAACATCTTTTTAGAACAATTGAATGTTGACCGAGCACTGTTTTTCAGTCTCAAAACAATGGGGAAGATAATAAAGGTCGGTAGATGGGCCCAAAGAGCAACGGACCGTCAACAGGAAAACCGAAAGGTCGGGGGCAAAATGTTGTCGCCCGCTACAAACGCAAGTCATATCTCCATCGTATTGGACAGCATAAAAAAGGACTTATTTTTTGAACCCGCGTAATCGATCTTGTTACCCGGATAGCCGTCCAAATCGACCGCAAGTTCGAATTGATTCGGCCGCAAGCAAAGTTGATTTTCTGAGATCAGGAGGATCAATCTAAGATCTTTCAAACCCGGGAAACCATTAATACTGATCTCCAAACCAATTTTTTAATTTAAACGATGCTATATTTTAAAAAAGCAAGCTAAAAAAACGGCAGCACAAAGTGATTTTCCTGATGACAACGCACCTGCCATAAAGCAAACCGACCAAGGGGTTTGTTAAGGTGTCGGCTGGGAGCCCTTAGGGAGGGGCTTTTCGCCAACTTGGCCCCTTCCGATTATACCTATTTGATCATTGGGGGGCGCATTGGTGACCAGCGCTTCATTAGAAAACGTCAAATTTTTTGATGACTTGATTCAAAAGACCGATCATTTTTTTGGCGTGGTATTTACAAATTGCTCGAAAGATGGGGAAAATGTGTAGCTAGCGATGGATATTATATCGAATAAAGAAATATTAACAGTTTTCTCAAATTTACTGTGTTTTTTTTAAAACATTCGTCTCATTTCATTTTCGTTGCACTGACTTCCAAAGTCTACATAAAAGTGTAAATACCGTTCTTCATATTTACAGTTTATCATGTATATGTATACATGTCTTTGTTCTTTATTTTGCCAGTAAGTTTCGATGTAATGATTTAAGTCCCAGTAATATTTCTGAATTAGCTTCCATGCTACCATTTACATTTTTCCTCATTTTTTTAAACTTTCGTGGTAATATGCATTTGGTTCGCACTGTTACAAAAGACGTCACCATTTTAAAATTTCAAATATTTCATTGTAATTGAATAAAATTAGAAGTTGAAAATTCTTTTACGTAATGGACCATGATTTCCTTTAAGTACCAAACAGAGAGAAAAAATAGCTTATGTGTCGAATTTATACTTTCCAATTCGATTATTATTCCGGAAACATTCGGAAAAATTGCGTTGAGGGACCATGTAATATTCTATTGTTGTTCTATACAAACCATTATTTTTTTTCAGTTTTTTAACAAAAATTAATATTGAATAGATAATTATGTTTTAAGACTAATGCAAGCATTTTTGACTCTTCAAAATTCAATAGCAAGAATTTGGCCTTGAATATCCTACAATCTACTGGTGGAACTTGAATGAAATTTATTCTAATGTAGGATTATTTGAGACTAATATTTGCATTTGTAAAAGTTTGGCTTTGAACATATCCCTACGTATTAGAGGAATTTTCATGAGAAAGTTTTCCTAATGTAGGACAAATTTAAACTAATGCAAGCATTTGTAACCTCATCAAAGTTCAGTAGTAAGAATTTGGCAAATATTCCCCATACTATCAGAGGAATTTACGGAAAATTTAGCCTAATGCGGGATACTTAATGTTGACATTTGTAACTATTCAAATTGTAAGAATTCGTCCTTTAATATACAAACTTAAACTGCTCTTAAAAATATTTAAAATACTAAAATGAACTGTTTTATCGTATGTCACTTCCGAAGAAACAATACTACTAATCAACTGCGCATTCAGGAGACTTGTATTTCGTTTGAATTTGCAACAATGTTACAAAAAATGTAACAAGAATCATAAATTACTTAAAAATCACCTTGACACCTTTAAAATCACCTTAAAAATCATTTTGACGCCAAACTGAAATTTAAATAAAGAAAAAATTGTAGAATTAAATGTATTTTTTTTTAAAAAAAAAATGTCTATATACATTCAATAAAGCACTGTTTTATTAGAAAAATGTAAGAAATTGGTAATTTCTTTTCAATTTTAGTTTTTCTTTTTAAAAAGTAAACTTTTTAAACTTGTTGCAGCAAATACCTGTATTGTTTATTCATGGTAGTACGGCTTATTCTTCATGATTTTTCTCTATTTGTAAAAAACATAGGGAATTTAGATGATAAACCTGCTCCCGCACTAATAGTTTCATGCAGAGCATCAAATCTAGACATGATTTCTGACATGTTTAATGAAGCGTTTCAGAATCAACATTCCGAATAGCCGCTGTTAATCGACATTTCAATTCATTAGCGTTACGAATTCGAGATTGGTAAACAATGTTTTTCACGTATCCTTACAAGACAAAATCCAAGGACATTATGTCCAAATATCTAGGCGGCCAAGTCAGAGATATACCTCCTCACATTTATTGCTTGGGGAACTATTTCTCACTTCCTAACTTCAGTGTGATCGTGCTCCACTTAAGCTGTACTTGAGTTACAGATTTAAATTCGATATGTCCATCTACAAATTGCGCTTGATCTTGTGATGAAGCTATTTTGAAACCTGATAGTACAAAAAGTGGGTATTGTGCCATCTAGTTCGCATTTCATTAAACAGAAGCTTTAATCTTTTCTTTATGGAAAGTCAAAAACCGCTAATGAATATCTTTTTAAAAAATAAACATTTTTAACTCATTTTTGAAAATGTAGCTATTTTTTTTTTAGAAATAGTTTTCTTAATCGTTTTAGCTTTAATTTTCTCCAATATTAGAATTTTACTCGGGCATGATTTATTTGAGAAATCTGCCTGACGAAGAGGACAGATAATTTTTTTTAAAAAAAATCATGACTGAATTTCTATTTTACTTCTTTTAGTCTTTGTTTAATTTTTTCCGAAATAAATATTCATCTGAAGTTCATAAAAATATAATTAAGGCATAAAGGAAGAAAAACATTATTTTCTTTCTTACTTAAAGAAATAAAAATATAAACACAAAATCACCTGGTTGTCCAAAGGGGATACAAGTTGATTTCTTTGAACATTTTGTGTATTTGGATATCTAAAATTGTTTGGGAATGCGGGGGATTCTAAAATAGAGTATCACAATTAATCTTCATTGAAAGAAAATATACCAAAAGTTATAATGACATAAAATAATTCTTGATTGAAACTGTGATACAAATGTTTCAAATTTAATATTAACACATTCCATCTCAAAAAATAAGCAACAAGCAAAAAAATTATAGTAAAATAAAGAAAAAAATATTGAAAAGCAATAAAATTTCAAAATTGAAATTTCTCTCTCTCAATCTTTAAATAATCTAATTCTTATTTAATAGCGTTGATAGACATGATTAATATTTCATTTTATTAATCATTAAAATATTATATGAACTTCCTCTTTTTACCTTTTCATGTGGAATTTCATAACTCTTTTAACATTTGAAAAAATATTTTTGAAAATATTTCGCGATATTTCAAAGAAAAAACTTGATTTTAATTTTTTATTTTAAATTAAAAACTTTGTTTCAAGGCTTATTCCTTTTTTTGAGAAATACAATTAATATTCTGAAGTAATTGAATATTTTCGTTTAAAAAATGTCTCTTTTTGATAAATTTCGAACAACGATCCGTGTTCAAGAATATCAGGCCTAGGAGATGCGTTTTTTAACAATTATTTTTGTACGCTTTTGCTTACATGTTAACGCTTAAAACTCTTCGTTTTTTTTTAAATATTAGTGATTAACGAGATTAAACAAATAATTATAAGATTTTCATTTTTTTAAGATTAAAAAGTGAAAAATTGATTATTTTAATATAGCAATTTTCTAAAAGCTAAGAAACTAAAAAATTTTAAAAGGAGAGGGGAGACAAAGGAAAATTCATTTGGGGCGAATTGGGTAAAGTAGTTTTTTTGGGGGTTTAACCCCTTAATGAAATTCCGCCCGGTGGTTTGAGAAAAAGCGTTCGAAATTCATGTTAGCTTTATACAATTAAATTTCAATTTTTTTACCGGGGCCCCGTGGCCGGTGATTAATCGTCTGCTTTGAATACGGGGGAAACCGAGTTCGAATCACCGGGAAAACTTTTTCTTTTAATTCCTTTTAATTATTTTTTAAAATTAAATAAATTATTTATGAAAGGATTAAATATTAAATGACATTTATGTAATGATTTTATTTTTGAAAAATAAATAAATTTATTATTTAAAATTAATTATTAATTAAAATTATAATGAATTAAAATTATTTAAAATTAATTATTAATTAAAATTATTATAAATTAAAATTATTTAAAATTAATTATTAATTAAACTTAATATTATTCAAACTTAAAATTGCTTAAAATTAATTATTAATTGAAATTACTTAAAATTATTATTAATTTAACTGTTAAATTAACTATTAAATTAATTATTAATTAAAATTATTTAAAAGTAGTAGTAATTAAAATTATTCAAAAGTACTATTAATCAAAATTATTTAAAATATTTGTAATTAAAATTAATTAATTTTAAAAAAAATTTATTAAAAAAGTACTATTAATCAAATTTTTAAAATATTTGAAATTAAAATTAATTATTCTTTAAAAATTTTTTTTAAAAATTAATATTAATTAAAAATAAAATTAATATTATTTTAAAATTTAATTAATTTTAATTAAAAAGATTAATTTTATTAATTAAAAGATTAAAATTATTTAAATAATTTGTTAAAATTATTTAAATAATTTTTTAAAAAATTATTTAAATATTTTTAAAATTAAAAAAATTTAAAAAAAGGACTTTTTAAATATTTATTAATTATAAAATAATTAATTAAATAATATTTTTTTAAAAATTAATTTTTAAAAATATAAAAATATTTCATTTATATATATTATATTTCACATTAAAAAACTTTTTTTAAATAAATTTTTATGAAAAATATCTTTTAAATATTTTTATATTTTTATTATTTTATTTATTTATACAAAAATATATTTATTAAAATTATATAAATATTTATCTTTGTAATTTTTTTATTTTATAAAATGAAAAAATAATTATGAGAATATTTTCAATTTTTAAATAAACCCCAAAAAAATTTTTTTTAATTTTAAGAAATAATTTAAAGGAATTGAGAAAAAAAAGTCTTCCGCGTGATTCAGTCGGATCCACCCATTTAAGGCAGACGAGCCAATCGAGCCACTGAGCTGGTGAAAAATTTAAATTTAAGTATAAAGCTGAAGAATTTGAACGCTGTTTTTCCCCAATTGAAGCCCATTTTGACGGAATTAAAAGGGTTGAACACCCCTAAAAGTACTCTATTTTCAAGTTTTGCCCCAAATGTATTTCCTTTAAAAAATTTCCCTCCCTTTTAAATAAAATATAATTTCAAAATTTATTAGTGAAAAAAGTTTTAAAACGCATATCACAATAAAGGTTCCTTTTAATATAATTTTACTAAATGGCGAATGCGATTTTTTAACCAATAGGAAAAGTAAGAAGCCTAGTTTTTGGGCATGCGGTTACAGGGTGATCAATTGCTAAAATAAAATTTAAAAAATACATCAAAAAAATCATTAAAGATTTCAACCAAAAAAACCCAAAATATTTTTAAAATTTGATGAGGTTCGTAGATTTTTGGTTTTAAGTTCCAAAGAAAAAAACTTCAAGAGCAATAGAATTTATTGACTAAAAATTCCATAGAGTACAAGCTAAAAACAGTAAACCTTGTGCAAAAAGTTCCAGAAGGTCATTACACCCTTTTTCAGCACTCAACTATCAGTGTTTAAAAATACAAGACAAGTAAGATGGAATTATCCACGAGCAAAACCATTTGGCCGTACGCTCTAAACACCGAAGTTAATACTTCAAAAACTGAAGTAGCAAAACCCCTATTTATAGTCTGCGTAGTTACCTCCATTGCTATCTCAACATTTCCTTCCGTCAATTCACCAGTCATTTCGAGAAAAAATCCATATGGGGAGTAAGTTTATCTGAGTGGGTTCCCCTCACATAGATCTAGAAGGAAATGGATTACGGACACTTTGGCAAGGTTTGGGGCTTCGACCCCCGAGCCGTAGCACCCCCCACCT
>BMAV01003322.1:0-27033 GCA_019973955.1 Trichonephila inaurata madagascariensis | reverse complement strand
CAACCACAACTCAAAAAATCAACAGTTTTCATGTTGAATATGTCCTGATTAGCGGGACTTGGGAGGGTTACCAAAAAAAGTGGCATGTTTTGGTTTGGTTTTCCCTGTTTCTCAAGGGGAAATGTGATTGGTGTGAAACCAAATGCATAAAGCTGGGTGAGTTTTCTTGGTTGAAGTCGGTGGGTAACCCTCTGATAACAACTTTAAGTTTTTTATTATGGGCCATCTCAAATGTAGGGGACCCTTTGTTGTCGAATATATTTTTGTATTAATCTGTCTTTCGGCAGAAACGGGAAAAAACTCGGATTTTTTCCATTTCTTTCCCCCTCAGTGGTGTATCAAAAAATTTTAACGGGTGGGGGTGGGTTTGCATTGCGCTGGGGAGTCAATCACGATGGGCGCAATGCGTCTTCCTTTCGGTTTAAACCAGTAAACCGTCGTCTTCTTACTGAACCGGGGGGGAAACGTTCCGGCGAGGGCGCGTTTCCGCCGCGACCGGTTTATCGTTTCTCTTTTCTCTTCCGGCTCTCCTCGGCTGACGTTCCCCCTTCTTCCAGTGGATGGCGGTCTATTTTGGGCATCTGGACTGATACACAGTCCTCAATCCCATATTTTTTAAGGGTTTTTGAAGTGGGGCTTGACTTTCTGGAATTACACAGTTGCGATGACTCAGGCTATTTGCGACGGTGGAATCCGGGAGAAGGGGCAAGGTTATCTTAAAAGGTGGAATTTTACGGTGGGGCTATGGGGGTCTCTCCAGGGGGAAGTGGAAGTAGTATACCTCTGGCTGGCTGCCCAGGGGGAAAAAGTAAAATTTTAAAAAGTAGAAATGGTACGCTTGTCGGGGGGGTAAAGATAGGGAAAATAAAAAAAGAAAAAAAATTTAAAAAAATTTTAAAAAAATTTACTAGGGTGAAATAATTCAAAATTTTTGGAGGATAAAGTACTTAAGGGGGTTGTGGGAAACCGTGGGTTCTTCTGGGCCCTTTTTGGTATTGTCATTGCAGTTATAAACATCTAAATTAATCATATTTGCATTGTTTGTAAACGCAAGTTTTGAATTACGATTTTTTTCCATAGAAGACTCAGCGTCTCCGATATGGGTGGGGAGGTGTTGTTTGGGAGCGAGCGCTCCGAGCATGTCTTCTTCAGGAGTGTCCTTTTTGGCGAAGCAGGCTGGCCTTAACTTTTTTCCGCTTCGGCTGCGAAGGGGTTTGGGGACAGTAGGAAAGCGTTCAATCGCTTAATTTTCAATGGTCTTTGAACTCCTTGTTTTTGGGGTCGAATCGACTTTCCCAGAACATTTCAAAGCTGTCAATTGAATCCCTTGATTAACCTAAGTTTTCAGGCGTGTTGTCTATACTGGGGGCGTTGAGGGGGATAATATCTCCGAGAATATCACAACCTCACATTCAGCATTTACACTTGTTGTGACGTGCGACATTTACATCAAAAGGGAAAAAGGGGTTTGTTGGAAAACAAAACCTTTCCTTGATAGATGAGGCACATCTGTCCGGAAGCGGACATATCCCGGTAACCCAAAAAAAAAATCGAAAATCAAGTTCAAAATCCCGGGCGAAATCCAAAGTGCGGCGCTAGGCTAGCACATACCCGGGGGGGTCAAAACCCCATAAAAAAAACGGGAAATTTGAAAAATCTAATCGCAATAACCTCAATCGGTTATAAATTAGGAACCAAGCCAAAAATTGACCAAATATGAAGCAGAGCACGGATGCAGAAAGTCCAAAATGAAACGGGGCAAGACTTTGGCTGAAAAAGGGTCGCAGTCTGGGCGGGGAAAAATGCGGGGGGAGTCACAACGACAAAAACAGAATGATGTGTTTTTTTTCGAAGGGAAAAAACATCTTTATACGCTCACGGATGGAGCACACCAAATCGCCTCTCGTCGAGGGGAAAAACCCCTGCCCTGACATGGCACTCGTGTGCGCACTTTTTCGGGCATCCGCGTTGCCACCTCAGTAAGAAAAGGTCTAGAGTTCGTTACAGAAGCTCGTGCTCGTTCTTTATGAAGTTTGTATACTTACAAGTACCTAAAACTAATCCTATTCATTAAAATAAAAAATTTTATCTATATATAATGGCTTTTCTTTTCAACACTTTTTATTCTTTTGTTATAATATAATAAAATAGTTTTTAAAACGATTTTTTTATATATATATATATCCTAATAGATTGTTAATATTCTATTGTTTACTATCTTGGATTACACGAGATAATTTTATACTCATTAATCGATAAAGTGTCTTGCAAAACTAAATAGTTTTCTAATAGAAAATTCATCATTTTGCTATTGTAGAAAAAACACTTATATTGAAGGAGAGGAAATAGTTTATCAACAGATTCGATGTGAAAATCTAAATTTAAGCAAGAAAAGCTCCTAAATTTTTTTTATGTTGCAAATTCTGTCCTGAAAAATACACGGTATTTCTCCCACAGCTATAAACATTTTAATACCATTCAGAACATTGTGTTTAAGTGAAATATATATTTCCAATGTGAGTACAGACAAGAACAAAGTATAAAAACAAATCAAACACAATGAATATGAAATGCGACTGCAGATAATTCCAATAGACCTAGACTTCTACAGTTTATATGAAAAAAAGCAAGCCGATATCCCACTTACTAAATATAATGCACTTTTTATAGATGACACTTGGATCCCAAATTAATATTATTAATGACTAAATTATACTAACAAAAAACTAGACTATAATTTTTTAATAATAAATGCGATACTTTTTTTATTTGCCTTTGCATAATGTACCTATAATATGTTGATCTACTTTAAGGTATCCGACTACGTTTGGAACCGTGATTTTAAAAAACCGTATAAATAGATAATTTTCGTAATATTTAATGTCTCTTAGATTAGAATACAACAAAAAAATAATATGACAAAAAAAAATATTTAAATACAATATTTTGGCAAAAAAAATAACTTAGAATAACCTTTTTTCAAAAAAAACATGCTTCTTTTATAAAAATGCTTCTATAATAATAATAATATTAGGGGCTTATAATAAGTAAAGACTTCTGCAGAGAGTCTGAACTACGATTTTTGAAAAATTCACATTATTTTCAGAATTGCCACCAATTGAAATAATTATCAGCATTTTTTTTCTCAAAATTTCTTCCCTCTGTTGTAGTAAAATATCGATAAATCCACTTCTAATTTATATATTTCAAAAATTCTAGTATAGCCTCTGTGCAGAGGTTTGAGCTATATACAGGCAAAATATTATTATAATAGAAGAAGTTTTCATAAAATCAGAATGTTTTTTTTTAAAATTTATCATTCCATGTTCTTTTTTTGTCAAAACATTGCACTTAAATAATTTTTTATTGTAATAATATTCTTAAAACGATTTTATATACGTTTTCTAACCTAAGTGACACTAAATGTCATAAATATTATCCATTTATATGCTTTTGTGCAAAATCCCGGTTCCGAACGTAGTCGCGGATACCTTAAATATTATTTCGAGATATATTCGTCTAAGTATGTGCGTGGAATGGGTTCCACGAAAACACTTTCTAGTTCTAGGGAAGGGATGGCAAACCTTTTTAAGACGTGGGTCAAATTTTGTTCATATTTTCTTAGTACTATTTTGTGGATCACTAATGCCTATTTGCACCAGAGTTAAGTTAAACAAATTTTAATTGAGCATCTTTAAAATTCAATTGGCTTAACGGGTAAAAAAGGTCGATAAGGAAGTCTCTTTCTACATACATAACTGAACATAACCTTATAAAAGTTCATTTTATCCGAAGAAAGTGCTTAAAATATGGTTATTTGCTTTGGTTTGTTGATTTTTTTTCAACAAACAAAATGTGAGTAAAATTATACACTTTATTTGGTATTTTGTAAACACTTTGCTTTATTTCGAATACTACATACTTTCATATACATTTGTTGTCATTTGCGTAACTTTGGAACTGCAATGATCAAACTGAAGGTTATAGACAGCATTTAAATTACAAATAAAATATAAAAAATCCACACAAATTAGAAAATCTAAATAAACCCACGTAAATAAGTGGTTGCCTAGCAATCGTGGATCAGTTAAAAGCTTACGTGGGTTGTTTCTGACCCACGGGTCATAGGTTCGCCATCACTGTTCTAGGGGTACCACGGAAACTCATTCAAGGTATAGTGGTGCGACATAGCCATCCTGTGATGACCATGTCGTGCCGGTTCCGCGTAAGCTAGAGGTGTGGGATTATCAAAATGATGAGACATAATAATTCTTAATACAACACAGTAAAGATTAACTTATATTACTTAAATTCTAATTTGACAATTTTAATTAAAGTGAGAGTCAAGCCCAAATTAAATCACGTATTCAAAATTGAATCACGCAACTAGATCCTTTATCTCAATTATCTCATTAATAATCCTATGCATCTAATTACTTATATTTAATATTACCTTTTTCAGTTCTGGTTCCTTTACCTAGAAAATGGTATCTATAAACTTTAAACGATAAGATCAACTTCTTTATCTTAGGCTTCTATTCTTTCCAAAACTATCGGACTGCTAAATCTTGATCTGTTAGATTCACACTAAGCTTTTGTCACGCTATCGATCAGATGCTTCCACAATACTATCTCTGAGCCTGCCGCGCTATATCTAGGCTTGCCACGCTATATCTATCATCAAAGCTTCTATCCTTTTATAGTAAATCTCATTTGCATAATATCTTTGTTTATCTTCTTGGTATTGGGTTGGAAAAGTTTTTGCCATTAATCGTGGCCGTCAAAGGAACATAGGAGTTATGTTAACAGAAAGACGCGAGAAGACGTCACAACCCCTCCAAGAAGAAAAACGTGATTTACTTAAGGGTTCTGTGCCGCTTAATAAATTACGTGTCTAAATCTCTATTCCTAAATTTCTTCGCTTTCTGGAGTTTTATTTAAATTTTTAATCTTAAATCCTCATTTTAACTTTATAATTTTCAATATCTATCTTGACTTTTAATTTTCATTGCAATTTTAATCTTAAATTTTGCTTTTATAATTTCCAAAATTTATCTTGACTTTTAATTTTCATTACTCATCTTAGAATTAGAATTTTAATATTCAATTTAATTTTAAACTCGTGACAATAAATTTACCAATAACTAATTCAACATTAATAATTACTGTTTAATTTATACCCACTCTCGCTTTTACATTCAGTTGCTTAAAATGTTATACACTTAAATATTTTAAAAAATAAAATATTCTGGGTGCAGACCCAATCTAACACTGCATATGGAGCTGGAACTGTCGCTCCCCTTCTTGTTGAAAGCTATAATTCGTATACTTTTCAAGATTTTCAGGGTCAGTCTCCCTGAAATGAAAACTATTTGAGTCTCTATTTCCATAATATTAATCAATTTCACAATTATATATTATTTATATATCACAATAAATTTTTCATCTCCATCCCCACATCTGGTTTTCAAGCAAAACTCCCAATATTGAGCCGCTTTATCAGACATTATTATTGTTAGTGCCTGACTACGCCGCGTTTCCTAGCCAGATGCCTCATAATACGTAACAATACAGCTTAACATATATATATACACATATTATACAATTACAAACATTTTCAATAAACTATTATAACAAATAACCAAAGGAATTTTTCGCATCTCACGAAGTCATACATCAGAAGCAAACAAATGTGTGATTACAAATGTTTTCTTCAGAAAATTTTAACAAATTAAAAAGTTCCAAAATTAAATGAACACTCATTGTAGTGTTTGACTTGTATATAACTTTTAAGCACCGCCGAGACTTTCCTTCTTTGCAATAATTCTTCCGACCACTTGTTGGAAGATCATAAAAATGAAACAATACAACCTGATTTTTTATATGTTTTCTCCACATTCACGTTCAACGATGAGGTGTCATCTCTTCTTTCCTCCGGTTGTACTGGAATTTCTTGTTGTTGTAAAGATATGTAATCTCCTTGTCGTCCTTTCCTTGACTTCCCAACTGTGTGTCCTTGGCACAGTCAGGGGTTCTTCTGTTCTCCGTCGTGGTCTTAAGCTGCTCTTCACTTCATCTGTAACTTCAGTGCACTCTCTTTTGTTCCTTTTCCTTCTTCTAGAAATAGTACTGGATGACATTTGTCTTTTATTATTATTATTATTACCCTTTCTTTGCCACTTTCTTTGTGGTCCACTTGTCCCCGACACACCTGATCTTTTAATACCCTGGTTATATCTAAACCTTTTGTTTTTATTTTCATTCCCAACTGAACTAGGTAGTGATCTGACCAGTGATTTGTTTTTATGGGTCCTCTCTGTATTTTTATATTGATTTGATTGGTTACCAATCCCTTTTGCCTCTAACCTACGTTTCACCGCAGATTTTTCTTTCCCATTTGTGACTCATTTAATCCTTGGTGTACTTTTTCCGAAGTACGAGTTTCCCGGACTTGATCTTATACTATTTGGGATACCTGTTCTAATTCGACCTCGTCACATTTCCTATGACGATATATTCTTATTTGATCTACGTTAACTGTTAATCTTTTCTGAATTTCCATATTACAATATTATTAAAATTCTTAACTTCTAAGACTCTATAAGGTCCCTCAAATTTTGTTTAAATTTAGCGCATACTTTGTTAGCTGCTGGTGGGGTGTGTTTCAATAAGGCCAATCATTTACCTTTATTTTATGTCTTTTCTACGTCTATTATAATATTTTTCCCACCTTTCCTGTTTAATTTTCGTACTTAGTCTAGCTTCTTTAAAAGCTTTTTCTGTATATCTTGAATTTTGAATTTTTGAACTTTCCGATATCATAACTAGTTTTGAAATGGTGTAATCAATTTTCCGACCTAAAAATAATTCAGCCGGTGTTTTTCCCGTTGTTTCATTCACCGCCACGAATAGCGTAAGCAAGCTTTCGTAAATTGATCCCAAGTATCGTGTTGATCATTAACGTAATTGCAATCATTTGCACTATATCTCGATTAACTCTTTTCAGTCCGATTTGCTTGTGGTCGATATGCAACAGTCTTCACATGCCTTATGCCTAATCTTTCCTTAGGGTGCTCAAAATTTCGGATATAAATTAAGGGACCATTATCACTTATTATTTTGTTGGAGCTCCATAACGCGATATAAAGTTATCCAAAAAAATATCCGCTATTATACGAGATGGGGCCTTTTTAAGAGTATATTTCAGCCCATTTGCTGAAATGATCGGTTAATACTAAAATATAGCGGTTACGTCTTATTCTCGATATAGGATACGGGCCTAATAAATCTAACGTCACTTATCTCATTCGGATAATTTGATATAGTGGATTTAACCGACCAGCTGGTAGCGCGTTTTATAGTTATTAACTTGGCATATGGCATGTAGAGACATATTATTGATCAATAATTTTCTCATGTACGGGGAAATAACAAACGTCGAATTTTTTATGATACGTTTTAAATCTGCGGAGTGTCAGCGATTGGCTTGTCATGAAATTCTCTCATTATTTCATTCCTTAAAGATTTTGGAATGTATACACGCATTTCACCTAATGACGTTGCGTGTTTCGCATAAAAAATAACAATCCTTCAATTAAACGGAAATCGTGGGACCAATTCTCACATATCGTTGCATTAACCGAGTTATCTTCCGGGTTTTCTAAATATCTATATATATGACCTAATTCTGGGTCATTTTTTTGTTCATTTATTAATTGTTCCGCGAAGTAATTGCAAATCTTTTGATTATGGCACCATTAATTTTGTCACCAATTATACTATTAATTGGATTCCTTGAAAGAATGTCAGCCACTGCATTTTGAGTTCCCGGTCTATGTTCCCATTCTATATTGAATTCTGCTAACTTTAGTGCCCATCTAATCACATCCTACTCGACAAATTTTTGCCATGTGTTAGGCGTGTTAATGCGGCGTGATCTGTTAATACCTTAATTGGTGTATTCTAAATATGTTCTAAATTTGTTCAACGCCCATACTACTGCTAGACACATTCTCTTTCGGTTACTGTGTAATTCCTCTCTGCGTTGTTCAGTGTACGTGACGCAAATACCACTGGTCTGTTTTGTTGGTTAAGTACTGCTCTAAACCAATCGAACTGGCATCTGTAAATATAACTCGAATGGCTCCTGAAAGTTTGGTAATTTTAAAACTGGCTTTTGTTACCTCCTTGACCTCTTCAGATGCCTTTTGTGCTTCATTGGACCAGACAAATTTTTAAATTTTCGTTTAAGATTATAAAGAGTGGCTCACAAATATCCGCATAATTTTTAATAAATTTCGCGTACCACTGGGACATACCTAAAACTTGGACACCTCTTTGCGGAGTTACGGGGCGGTTTATCTCTTGTAGCTCTAACCTTTGTCTCATCCGTTTTAATTCCTTCTTTACTAATAATTAATCCTAAATATTTTCAATTCATCGCACCCAAATTTACATTTTCTTTATTTAATGTCTGTCAATCCTGCATCCTTTAACAGCAAAAAACTTCCCTTAAATGTTCAACATGGTGAGTGAATGATGGAACCCATAATAATAACGTCGTCCATGTAAACACTCACAAACCTCCTATCACCGGTTTTAGGATTATGTCAATTGCTTTTTGAAAATTGGGAGCTGCTCTGATGGCGAATGGCATCACTTGAAGCATAAGTGCTTACTTTTACTACAAATGCGGTCTTAACTATCGCTGGGGTTTACTGCCATTTGAAAATACCCACTTCTTAGATCAAGAGATGACATTATTGTTGTATATGGTATGTTCGTTAATAAATCATCTAATAACGGTAAAGGGTATCGCAGATACTTTGTGATCGAATTTATTTTCTATAGTCTGCAACAAATCTATATGCTTCGGATTATCCGGTGGTAACCCATTATTTTCTTGCATAATACAACAGGTGACGCGTATGGGGACTGAATTGGAACAATCGTTTCCTCTTGTAACATTTTTGTATGTGAAAATCTATTGTGCTTGCTTAGTGCGATCATACACCTATAGGGCCTTGAAGCTACTGGTGGGTTATCTCCCGTGTCAATTTCATGGTATAAAACATGAGTAAGACCTGTTTGTCTGAAAATAACCCTTTAAAACTACTAAACAAATTTTGTAGTTTTGTTTTTCTACTTCCCCAATTTTTGTTTTAGATAAGTATCTCAACTTTTTCCTCTTTAATTGGTTCAACCACCTTATTTATTTGAGAATCTGGAATTTTCAACGATTTTTGATTAAATCTAATACGATTCTTCTTGACGCACTTATGAAATCTATACCTAGAATACATGGGTATTCTAAATCTTTCAACACATGGAAATGACCAATTTCTTTCGAATTGTCTGATCTAATTTTCAATTCTACAATCCCCTGTTTTGGCATTTCGCCCTGTTACTGTTATTACCTGGGCTCGCGATTTTTTAATTTGCTTATAGAAAAAATATTTTTCTATATACTTCTTCGATATAAATGATTTATCTGCTCCATTGTCCCATAGCGCTTTCAAAAATGTGTTATTTAATAAAATAAGGGACGTGTGGAAGTTCTGCAGATTGTTATACATATCGGAGAAAGTCTAATTGTCTCTCTTGTCGACATCCCTTGAGGTTGATCATTAACTTTTACAATATTTAATCGTCCCCTTTGCGTCCTATCGCCTCGATTGAAATTTTCACTCGAACCCTATTTCTACGGTCCCCTCTATTAAAATTATCATTTCGCTCATTTCGACCTGAGTAAGTCCTGTTATTGAATCTCTGATCATTATTATTATGAAACCCTGTCCTCTCGAACCCTCTATTACTTTGACATTTATTCTCGTATTAAGACTCATTTCTACTGTTATTTGGTCTACGCCGCTTATTTCAGAATTCCTCCAGTTTCTACCATTAGCTTCAAAATTAGGCATCCTATGCGCATTTTGACCTCGTCTTCTATATTATCGTTCTGGTAACCCCTTTATACAATTTACAAGAATATCTCTCTTCGAATTTAGCCAAGACTTCTAAAAGTTGTATCGTGTTTTTGGATTGCGCACCTCCACATAGTCTTGTACCTGTGGTTCGAGTCGAACTAAATATGATCACAGAGATCTGCTTGGGACATTCCCTAATTCCTAAACTTCTCTCTATTTTTAGTAATCTATACACAAAATCAGTAGCATCCTGATTTCTTCCCTGCTAGGATGCATAAAACTCGACTGTAGTTCTTTCTTATTTATTTTTGACCGCGGGAAAAGAAGCGCCCGCTAATTCAGCTTTGAGCTGCGCAAAATCCGTAACATATTTTGCACTAACAATGAACCAAATATCGAATACCAATCTTGAGCCCTTGCCCTGAGATGACTTTTAGTAAGCACATGACAGATTACTTGGGATTTCAAGTAACTGTATGTTGTTATCTATATACACTCTATAAACTCTGCAATGTTCTCCGACCTAGAAAGTACATTTCAGGTAGAACCGTACTTCACCTACATTACCTAACCCAGAATTAAATATGTTCGGGCGCATTTGCGACATAGCCATCCTGTGATGACCATGTCGTGCCGGTTTCCGCGTAAATAGAGGTGTGGGATTATCAAAATGATGAGACATAATAATTCTTAATACAACTTTTATTAAGAATAACTTATATTACTTAAATTCTAATTTGACAATTTTAATTAAAGTGAGGAGTCAAGCCCAAATTAAATCACGTATTCAAGTCAGATCACGCAACTAGATCCTTTATCTCAATTATCATTGTTAATAATCCTATGCATCTAATTACTTATATTTAATATTACCTTTTTTTTTCAGTTCTGGTTCCTTTACCTAGAAAATGGTATCTATAAACTTTATAAACGATGAATCAAGCACTTCTTTATCTTAGGCTTCTATTCTTTCCCAAAACTATCGGACTGCTAAAATCTTGATCTGTTAGATTCACACTAAGCTTTGTCACGCTATCGATCAGAATGCTTCCACAATACTACCTCTGAGCCTGCCGCGCGCTATATCTAGGCTTGCCACGCTATAATATCCTATCATCAAAGCTTCTATCGCTTTTATAGTAAATCTCATTTGCATAATATCTTTGTTTATCTTCTTGGTATTGGGTTTGGAAAAGTTTTGCCATTAATCGTGGCCGTCAAAGAACATAGGAGTTATGTTAACAGAAAGACGCGAGAGACGTCACAGTGGTTCTGCGAATGAGGTTGATTCATGTGACGTAATGATCACGTGATGCGTATAGCACGTGATTATGTTTTGGTTTGTTCCCGGTTAGTTTTAGCCTAACACTTCGTTGCTCGTTCTTGAAATTCAATTTCACATTTAAAATATTCTTATTGAAATGGCTTATTGCGCTGCATATGGCTGCATGAATACTAAGAGGAAGGGGAAGAATGTAAAACCAAGTCCTGGTCTCCTGAAAGCATGGGTGAAAATGATCAGGCGGGAAAATTTCAAGCCATCTGCTCACTCTGATATGTTCATATCACTTCGAAGAGGCATGCTTTGAATATCAGCCATTTACTAATCGTCGGCAGTTCAAACGGGGCTCTATCCCAACTATCTTTGCTTTTAAAAAGCAAGCCTCATCTCGAAAGGATTTTTGGACGGGTGTAAGCCATCCACTTCAGTAATGTAAGTACTTAAAAGCAAATTTTTTAGTTAAATTATGTAAGAATGTACATACAAAAACTAAAATATGTTAGTTAACCAAAACTGTAAAAGCAAACTTTGGTTTATGTTAAATTAAATTATATAGAGATCATGTATAAACAGGTAAAATATATTTATATAACCTAAATTTTACTTGTTTTACATATCTTGACAGTAGTCAACAAAGATAATTATGTATTTAATTATTTAAAATTAGTACACAAGTATATGATATACAATAATATATATATAAAGTATATATACACATAAAATTTATTACTACATAAATTTACATACTTATTGAAAAAAAAAACATTCACTAGCGAAATAGAATCTGATACGTAGAAAAAAAAATAACATAGACATATATATATTTTAAATGAAGTACATACATAAAAATTATATAAATTGTTATTAAAAAAATATATTAATGTAACTGTGTGTGGGGGAGGTTATGGAAAAAATAGATTTGAACCATCTTCTTCGAGAGAAACAGTACAAACCGAAGAAATCCAGTCAGAAATATAAAAATTTTAACTAATATGTTTTTCTTGTTAAAGTGGAATTAATTTACAATATAGTTTAATTTTTCTGCCTCAGAAACTATCTGTACTTAACATACTAAAATGCATGTATTTTAAAGTTTTTCTGAAAATAAATTTATCATAGTATTAACTTTTTAAAAAAATGTTTATACATAGACACAAAATTCAATATGTTCTTTTAATCCTAGGGCAATGGTGCCCAGTACTACCAGAGCTGGTTCCCAAACAGACACTTTTGGTGTGAAGTGATTGATATGCTCTCTCAAAAGGACATTGCTATTGAAAAATTAATGTCAACAAAGGAAATTATAATTTTATCCCTGAAAAAATCCGTGATGATACTCAAATGAAATGCGTAACAAGTTTTACGGAACTAATTTGATAACGGGGGTAATGGCGCCAATTGCTGCTTGGCGTGATATGAATCACGCTAAGCAGCGCTTCTTGTTGCGGGAATGAAATCCAATATGGCGGCCTAGCGGTATTTTAATGATATACAATAATTTAAAAGAATTGTTTTGAAATACATTGAAATGTATTTCAAATAAGAGACTACTCTAGAAGAGATTGAGAATAACCTAGATCAGGCAAAATTAATTATGAATAATAATATTATGTAATAAAAAGTAACATGTACTAATAATAGTATTATAAGCAGTATATAATAATCTTATAATATTATTTTATCGTAAGTATGTATAATATTCATATAGTACGATTTTATAACGGTTATTAGAAATAATAATCATATAATTAAATAGTAATTATTAAAAAGAATAATCGTCGAATTGTAAAAAAATAAAAATAATGCATAAGAGAACTCGTAATGCATAACTATAAATAAACAACATAAGAATAGGTATACATAAACAACATAAATAGTTATAAATAAATAAGATAATTATAATTAAATAATAATAATTATAATTAAATAATAATAATTATAAATAAATAATATTAATATTATAAATAAATAATATTAATATTATAAATAAATAATATTAATATTATAAATAAATAATATTAATTATAAATAAATAACAAAATATATGTAATAATATTTATAAATAAATGCTAAAGAATCAGTTATAAATAACGAATATTTTATGATTATTACACATAGTAATAATTGCCTTTTTTCATTATGAATGAAATAATTACAAAATGTATATTTAAAATTATAAGTTAGAATATCAATTACAAAGTAGTGAAAGCTTGCAATATGAAACTTGCAATGCAAGTTCATTCAACAATTTCATCGAACAAAGAACTTCAAAAACCCATTTAAACGAAATAAACGATTTATAGCGATAATTAAAAGCACAACACTTATTCTTTTAAAAATAATATTCTAATACTCACTCCTTTTTAGAAATATCCACATATTCAAAATAGCCCAGAATTATACAGAAGACGCAAAACAATAGAAAAATTAAACTGAAAATGGTTAAATTCTTAAAGAAGTCGTCTGAAATTAAAGGGTTACAGTGGGAAAAATGAATAAAAGTTATTTCTAATATACGTTATCCCCATGGCAACCACATCGACAGACGATAAAAATATTAAGGTAACCATATTGCAATATTATCGCCCATCTTGGCGAACATAAACAACCGCTTGGCGCTACTACCCCCGATATCAAATTAGTACCAGAAGGGCCATTGATAGGTATTTTCTGTTTTTGGTGAAACTGATAACTGTGTGAGACTGAGTAGTTTTGATAAAAGCATTCTATGTACTTGTTCCAAGTATCATTTTCTTTAAATTCTGATTTTGGAATGGTGAAAATGGAAGAAATACCACTTATACATTTTTCAATTTAATATAAAAATACATTTAAGATATAATCAATATCTTCATGTAAAATGATTTTAATGCTTATAGTGTATATATATTCACGTAATGTTATAAATGTCAATAAATGATGTGTAATTAAGTAAAACTGTATTAATAAGAATTTTCCGTGTTCACATAGCATGGGTTAATCTTGTAAAATATACAATTTAGTTGTATTTAATTATATTAAAAGAGAGAGAGAGAGAGAGAGAAACTTCATTTCTATCATATTTTCTTTAAAAGTCAATTCATTGGTATATAACCGGGGAAAAAACAGAACGAGTAATTTGAATCTTTAAAGAAGTATAAATTTTAGAGCATGAGCACAAATAGTATTTATAATATAAATGACGTCATTTCTTGCATTATAAATAATTCTTTTGTTTTATGTAAAATATGTAAAAAAACTTACAAAAATTTTTAAAACAAAAATAAGTACACAATTAATGCAATCAAAAACACGCGAATGCAAAAATCTTCATAAAAATGATTTTTATAATATTAATGAAGAAAATTCTTTAAATAATAAAGCAATCTAATAAATAAAAAATACTACAAAAATGTACATTTTAAATCAATATAATGAATAATAAATACAATATACATAAAAGAGGATTCAAACTTGTCATTTGACATTTGTTATATATTATAAGCACTGCAGATACATTTTGAGCAAACTTGATTTGATTGTATCGATTTCTAACAAATTTTTTAAAAAAAGAATTGACATTCTGTATTGAAATAAACTTTGTGACAATTTTTCTAGGCATTTTCCTTTTTGGCAAGAGGTAAGCTATAAAAATGTTTCTTTTACTACAGAAAATATACAAAATATAATTCATAGTTTAAATTCAAAATCAAAACAAAAGGGGAAAAATAGCAATTATGAGTTGTAAAAGAAAAAAGTACACTTTCACCAAAAATTCCTTCTGGACATTAATAAAAAAAAATTATATTCTCTGGTTTCAAGAAAACCACTTAAGAAATGCTTATCTATTTATGAAATTCATTTAGTTTTAAAAATTACTTTTGTAAGAGAAAGGAAAACCCAAAATTTAAAAAGTTCTTAAAATTACCTTTTTTTTCCAAAATATCACCCCCTAAAAAATATTTTATTTAAAAAAAGAGTTTTAAAATTTATAAATTAATAATTTCTGAAGGTAAAAATCAAAAAAAAAAATTTTTAAATTTTTTTCTAACATTCCCCCCACAAATTGCAAAAATGTTAATTTCAGTATAAAAATTTCGTTTAATGGCCCATTCTATACTATGACCCACTTGTGTGCACAAAAAACTAAAAACGAAAAAACTATAAAATAATAAGAACTAAATATAAGTATCAAAAAAAATAACCTAGAACTATAAATATAAACCAAAGAAAATCAATAGTCTTGTTTTTAAAATAAAATAAACAAATATACTGAACTCCCAAAAAATTACATAAAACAATTATTTAAATTATTCCTAGTAATTTTTAAACTAGGATAATGCAAAAAAATAATAACAAAAAATTGTTAAGAGAAAATGTTCGCACAAAATGTAAACAGCTCACGCATGGCAACAGCCCCATTAAAGCAACACGTGGGGAAAAACACCGCGTCACGTGATTCTGTGCATTGGCGTCTCATTGTCCTGAATCAACCTCATTGAAAAAGTTTGAAAACCGTTGCTCTATAGCTTTGATTTCATGATCAAATAATATGATTTGGTTATTTCAAGAGACTTTCCTTTTTCTTTCCTTTCTAGGTTTTCAAATAGGAAGAAGTAACGGGACGTCGAGTTAACTAAGGGGTGGGGGCGGATTGATTTTTTTTTACTGAAAAAATTTTTTACCTAAACCAAAACCCGAATTACAATCAGGATTTTTGACATTCTTTCACAGCTGTGTCCACATTCCCGTATCTCTCTCAGCTGAAAGAGCGGTTGGTAGTAAGAGCTTCAACCCCAAATTGCGATGTTCGGCCATTTTAACAAGTTGGGATGATCTCTTTAATGTCACACAGGACCGGCGCTAGCAGTTTCGCCGCCCCGGGTAAAGAGGTAAAATGCCGCTCGCTTATATCACAAATTAAAAGAGATAACCTAGCCCTTCTCACGCTTAATGGTAAAATAAAACGTGAGCAAAAAAAAATAACTGTCAAAAAATTTTGAATTTTTGCTTCCAAAAAATTTTTATTAATTTATTTTTTGGGCCTAAATTAAAATTAGGGTTGACAGAAAAAAAAAAAAGTCATTTCGGTATAATTATAAAATAAGATATTAAAAAAACTTAAACAAATTATAGAACCACTAAATATTAAAATTTAATTTTAATATTAAAAATAAAACATTTAAACCGAGAGTTAAACTTAAAAGTGTTTTTTTCTCACTTATAATTCTGAGAATTTATTTATAATTTTTTTAAACATTTTTCTCCAGCCAGTTCATGTTCAATGGTGACGCCGACCTTTTATTGTGGAGGTAAAAATTTTTTTAAATTTAATTTTTAAATTGGGGAAACTCCCTTCCCCCATTGGGAGAGTAAACAATATCCTTAAAAATCCGATTTTAAGCCAAACAGGTTCAAGAATTTAAAAAAACTCGATTGACATTCTTTTTATTTAACAAATCCAAAATCACTACTATCTCGTCTGCCAGGTCCAGCACGTATATATTTGATATATTCCCATCAGTTAGCATTGTTTCCAGATCTTTATAATAGTTCAGTACGTCGTTTTGAGTAGTATCTTTTAAATCACAAACATAAACAATGAATATACTCAAAAGCTCATTAATGTTTTGCATTTTAAATGAACTTTTATCGTTCTTTTTCATGAAAATATTCTACGAAACTGGTGACATTTTTATTTTATATGCAAAAAGAAAAAAAATAAATAAAATAGAAAAAAACACAAATGATCAAAATAATTTTTTCACTTTATCTTTTCGCAAGATTAAAAAATTTTGGCATTAGTCAAAAAAAAAATTTGAAACCGAAAATATTTCTTTTTTTTTTTTGTACGGTTTTGCTTTTTCCCCATAAGCAATGAAGCTAAAAGAGTTAGTTCGGAAGTCAAATTGACAAGGATTCCCCCAGTTTTTTTGAAAAAGGGTCATTCTGCCCCTCTTTTCATTCATAAAAATTGACCGTGTTTTCATCACTTTTGTTGAGACAATCTCTGCCAAAATCTATCTCTTTAATGTACCCGAATTCACGCATACAAAGCAGTAAAAATTTTTAAGAAATTAGTTGAAAAAAATTATCCGGATGCCGAAATTTTTTTTCCCCCCCTCCCCTTCCCCCAAAGGGGGAAAGGCTTTTGGGGGAAACACGGTTTTTAAATACTAATGAATACTCGTTGAAAAAAAAACTCAAAGGAAAACCAAAAAAACGTAAAATATTTTGCATATCCCTTTTTTAAATTTTTTTTCTTCGAATTTTATTTTGATTCGTGGCACCCCCTGGGAAATACCTTTTGGGAAACCCCCAGGGTTCGGGGCACAGTTTGAAGACCACTGGTTTATATCAATGGATTAATGTATTTTTATTGAGCGTTTTTAAAAAAATTATTTTAAAAAATTTTTTTTTAAAAAAATAAAAACCGACTTAAGGTATCCGACACGTTGGGAACCCGGGATTTAAAAACCCGAATAAATGGATATTTTTTCATGATATTTATGTCATTTAGATTAGAATACATGTATACAATTTTTTTTTGGGGCATTTTTACAAAAAAAAATTTTTTAAATAAAATTTTTGGGTAAAAAATTTAAATTAGAATAACCTTTTTTCAAAATGTTCTCCTTTTTTTAAAAAATTTCAAAAAATAATAATATTTTTTTGTGTGTGTGGTTTTATAAAAATAAAGACTTTTTCTACAGGGGGGCTCAACTATAAATTTTTTAAAATATATTTAAATTAGAAAATTTGGGGTTTAAAACCATATTTTACGACAGCAGAGGGGGGAATTTTAAAAAAAAAACGCCGATAATTTTTTCATTTGGGTTACTCTGAAAATAATGTGAATTTTTTTTAAAAAACATAGTTGTGTGTCTGTAAAAAAGTCTTGGGGGCTTAAAACAGGCAAAATATTATTATAATAGAATCATTTTTCACAAAGGAGAACATTTTGGAAAAAATTATTCTAAGTTAAATTTTCAGCAAAAAATTGTATTTTAAAAATTTTTTTTTTACAAAAAATCCTTAAAAAGTTTTATACATTTGTCTAATTAATGACACTAAATATCATGAAAAAATTTTCCATTTTTTTCGTTTTTTAAAAAACACCCGGGTTTCCCAAAGTCGGATACCTTTAAAAAAGCACTAAAAAGGAGTATAAATTTTTTTTTAAACCATTCACTGAAAATTGTTTTAAAAATAAATCCATATATTTTTACAATCGGGTTTCCTTATAATTTTTTTTTTTTTATTTTTAAATAAACCTTTTTTAATCGGAAAATTTTTTTAAATTTTTTTTCCCCCCTTCTTAAATATTAACCCCGAAAGGGGAAAGGGGTAGTTTTTAAAGTTTTTAATTTTGCATTTATATATATATATATATATATATTTGGATTCCCAGTGGCTTTATTCTCATTAAATTTTAATTATTTTCAAAAACTTTTTTTTTTACAATCTAAATGTTACCCCCAAAAATTGGGATGACTTTTTAAACCCCTTTTTAATAATGGTACCAATCCGGTAACATACCCTATCAAAAAAAAAAAAAATCATTCAAACCCCAGATATGTCAGTAATCCCCGGGAAAAAACTTTAAAAAAACAGAAACAAAAATTGATCAATTGATAACCTCCTTTTTTTGAAAATGGGTTTAAAAAATGCATGAAAATGTTTTGTTTAAAAAAAACATTTTATAGAAGCTATTTAAATATTTTTGAAAAACTCTGAATTTTTTTTAATTATTTTACCATCTTACTTTTAAAACACAGCAAGGCCCAGTAAATAGTAAATGTATTATAACTCACTCTTTCTTCACGAGTAAACCCAAACTGAATGCAATTTATTTCCCTAAGTAAAGCACACAATAGAACTGTTTTTTTTTTCCCCAAAGGGTTAAAAAAACGTGTAAAACTTTCGGACTGATTTTTTGCACCCACCCACATTTTCATACATATTTCGAAAAATTAAGACAACCAGTAAAAAAATTTCCCTTACAGCACGTTTTTTTTTTTTCTTCTATTTATTTAAATTATAAAAAAAGTGATTTTATTTACGTTTTTAAACTATTTTTAAGGTGAATTTGGAACTAATTTGATATTGGGGAAAATGGCCCCAAACAGCGCTTCTTGTTGCTGGAATGAAACCCAATATCGGCCTAGCGGTAATTTAATGATACACAAAAATTTTTAAAAAGAATTTTTTTTGAAATACATTGAAATGTATTTCAAATAAAAGAGATATAGGAAGAGATTAAAGAAAAATAACCAAAGATCAATCAATAAATAATGAATACTAATATTAGGAATAAAAAGAAAATGTATACTAATAATAGTATTTTTAAAGCTGCATATAAAAACCCCAATAACTTTTTTTTATGTAATTATATAAATATTCATAAAATTACGATTTTATAACAGTTATTAGAAATAATAATCATAATACAATTAAATATTAATTATAAAAAAGAATAATCGTCGAATTGTAAAAAAAAATAATGCATAAGAGAACTCGTATTACATAGCTATAAATAAATAACGAAATATGTAATAATAGTTATAAATAAATGCTAAAAGAAACAATTATAAATAACGAATATTATATATAATTATTACACACATAGTAATAATTGCATTTTTTTCATTATAAAATAAAATAACATAATGTATGTTAAAATTAAAAAAATTTATCAATTACAAAGTGGTGAAAAGCTTGCAATATGAAGCAATGAAAAGTTCCTTCAACAAATTTCATCGAAAAAAAGAACGAAAAAAAAATATTTTTAAAACGAAAATAAACGATTTATAGCGAATTTTAAAAAACACAACACTTATTTTTTTTAAAGGAAAAAATATTCTAGTACCCCTCATTTTAGAAATATCCATTTTCCCCAAAATCCCCAAATTAAAAAAAAACCCAAAAAACAATGAAAAATTGCACTGAAAATTTTTTAAAATTTTTAAAAATCGTTAGAAATTAAATAGGGTGACAGCGGGAAAAAAAAGAATAAAAAATTAAATTTCCCAATATACGTTTTTTACCATGGCAACCACATCGACCGACGATAAAAATGCAAAGGTAAACATATTGTAATATTATCGCCCATCTTGGCGAACATAAACAACAACTTGGCACTACTACCCCGTTATCAAATTAGCACGATGAATTTATTATACTTGGGAGCGGTGTCCTTGAAAATTTCAAATATTTTCACTTTTAAAATACTTAAAAGCTCGTAAACATAAAAATATATTATTGTATATATACAGTCGAACTTCTATATAACGAATCTTGCTATACGGCGAATTTTTTTCCTGGAACCTTCAACATTTCACGATTTTCTTCGTAAAATAACCTCTCTATAGCGAAGTGCATTTTCTATATAACGAACTTTTTCTCTTGTGATTCAATTTTTGTTCTCCCTTTTTTAAAATTATTTCTGAAAAAAATTTCAAATTATTCTCTCTTTAACGCATTTTATGGTGGTCATAAATCTTAAACTTGTATTATTAGATCCTAACTCGTCGAGAGCAATAGAGTTCTGGACGATTCATCCAAAAAATGCAATCCTTATATTGCCTAGTTCACTAGAAACATCTTCGATACTCTCTTTCACCCTCAGTGGGGTTGTCTCGTGTCCCCGTGTTCTAATTATGAAATAATGTATGTTTAATATTACTTGCGTACTTTAAATTATAAAATGTCCTTAAAATTCATTAATTTTAGTATAAAATTATTTTCTTAATATTGAAAATACAGTGAATTCTTCGACATACTTTTTCTTGTTTTCCTTGCAGTTTTTCTTTCTTTCTTTTTTTGATGGGTAAGATATATAAAATAAACATATGAATAAAGATATGAATAATAACTTTTTAATATATAGTGTTTATATGAATTTAAAATTTGTTTTATGTGGTTTATAAAGTATATTAAAAGATGAACTCTATGTAACCAATTTTCTATATAACGAACTTTTTTCCGGGATTTAGCAACTTTTTTATATAGAGGTCCGACTCTAGTATTAAAATTCAACATATTAATTTTTTTATAAGATTTAAATGAATCGGTTTATTTGCTTCATAAACTAGTTAATTTAAAGCCAATTTTCCGCCTCCTAGGGTTGCCACCCCAGCGTGCATATTAAAGAAATTATTCTAAATTAGAATGATGTTCCGATTACGATAAATTCTGCCATTCTCTACATTCTGTGTAATTGACCATCTTTGGGAAAAGGCTGATCAAAGATAAATCCCTTTTTTTTAATAACGTTCTGGGACGTTTTCGATTAGGGTAGACCCCACCCTTCCATTCATGCTAAGTTTTATGGCTCTGAACAGATGTTAAGTGACAAGTGCATGTGGCCATGGGGTCATTGTTTATTGTCTGACCTCGGGCAAATGCCAACACCCAGTCTGGCAGTCATAATGGCCAAAGAAAGCTGACACCCCATTGATAATAGGCGAAGCCTGTCTGAAAGAATCCCGTGGCCTCGGTCGGTGTCGAAAGAATGGGATTATAGAACACAGGTGATGTGTCCAGATGTTGGACAAGAATGATGGCGCCCTTAGTTTCCAGTCGGACTCAGGAGTGTATTTGTGTGTGCCGCACAAATAGGACACGCATGTGACCCGGGGACGAGGGCAGACTTTTGTGGTCCGCCAATGAGAAGAGACGAGGGGCGTGTTGTAGACTCACCACTGGTGTTTAAAAGGGTTTTTTTTAGGAGACGGGAAGGTGAGCCCTGGATGGAGATAACTTGAGAAGAGCCCTGAAATAAAGAGACTTGGACGGTGGAGGATAGAAAGAAGAGATGATGAACGCTAGTGGCGTTGGAGAATTGGAATGAATAGATTAAAGCAGTGTTTCTCAACTGTGCGCCCCTGGGGGCGCGATACCCTTACGAGGGGGCGCGAACATATCGAAAATAAAAGATTTAAAAAAATAATTAATTTACTGGAATGAATTAAAACAAAATACTTTCAGACATAGTAAGAAATGCACTTTTACTCTGATATAATTTATAGGCGATATAAGTCATCTCAAAAAATAAAACTTCTTCAATACCTAATTAGCTATTTTTTGATCCAAAACCAAATAAAAACTTTTTATTTTATTTGCTGTAATCTCATGATAAGTGTTTTTTACTACTCTTTCACAGAGAAAAACAAAAAAAAAAACCAAAAATCCAAACCCAGAATAGAAAAATTTAAGAACATAAAAATTCATCACTGTGTTTATTTTTGAAACATTGTGCATTATAGCTGTAATCCGTTTTTGGGGATAATCTTTTGACGTTCTAAGTTATTGGTACAGTTAGTTATGACCCCTTTTTTATGTGTTTTTTTCTCATTTAGGAATTTTTGTAAGTAATGTTTTTATATTTCTGTGTTGCGCTTTTTCCATGCAAAAGAGTTTTTATGATATTGGAAAATCACGGAGAGCACTTTTGAAGGATTACTTGGCCAAGACTTTTAACCCGGAAGAGTGGTCGCGCGGGACACACAAATCACAAAATCGTTAATTCTGGCAAAACGATTTAATTGTTACAAAAGAAAAATTGAAAAGTTCTGGAAAGTAGGTAGTAATAAAATAATTATATATATATAAAAAAGGATTGGGTGACTCAATAACCCGCTCCCCGTATCGGTACGCGCCTGCCCCCCGGTTAAAACATGTTGAAGTCTTTCGCTTTAAATATTAAAAATAATACAATTATTCTTCATATGAATTTTAAATTATTGTTCATTATTTAACATCAATTATAAATGCTAATTCTGTGGGGGCTTAAAATTACAATTTGCTTAAAACTAATTATAATTGAAGCAATCATTTTAAAAATCATTTTACATTTTGTAAACATTTTGTAAACATGCATTGGTTTTTACTCTCCCTTACAATTCAGCTATTATATCAATAATGTTTTATTTTCTTTATAAATGAACTCGTGCAAAGAGCGGACACTTCAGCCGGTAATACTTTTAATGTATCAGTGCTGCACAGTGGATTTTTTAACTAATTACTTAATTCTAACTTAAGAACACACAAGGTTAATAAGTATTAACGAATTCCATGGGCTTGTCTTGGAAAGCAAAGTTTTTATAAGGAATGCTTATGATTAGAAATTGACCCTCTGAGTTCTTTTTCTATATTTAGCTGATATTTATATTTTGTCTTCTAAGCAGCCACCGCATTTTGCAATATGTTCAATTTAAAAATTATAGAAAAAAGGAAAAATAACATAATAATTATCCTATTACTTAATTTTTTTTTTTTTGCTTAAAAGTAACGTATACAAAATTTAATACGTTATTTATTTGTATGGTTTATAATTAAGATCGCGTATTATAGCTTTAGCGTCAAAGTGCATTATTATTGCATTCACTACTTTTAAATTAAATTTAAGGGGGGCGCGATAAAAATTGTGATTGAAAAGGGGGGCGCCAGCATTGAAAGTTTGAGAAGCACTGGATTAAAGAGATGAGCGAGTGCCTTCGGAAAAAGGGATTGAACTCCCGTGAGATAGACTGACCGCACCGGCTTGGCACATAACTGGGACTTTATTACTAAATATATAGAAACCTGTGAAGCAAATAAATACTTCTTTTATTTTAAAATTCAATCTTTCATTTGTTACCTACTCAAGACGTTACGGTTCATTCCATTCCTAAAAGGGGAGGGGGGAGATAATGGTATTGTTGGAACTTCTACTTCCACTTCTTCCGAAAACCGCTAACTGAGTCGTTAGTGACTGTGACTTATGTTTACTTTTGTAACAGAGATGTAAAAAACGAACGTATGGAGCACTCACTCCCGATATTTCCTGCTGTAATTTTAATTGTATTAATTCTCTAAGCTTGTGTCTCTATCTAATCTTAAATTGTAATTTAAATGGCTATTAAATGTTTTTTATTATGAATACAGACTCATCAATGATTGTGAGTATGTTTAATTCTGTTGGATTCCAGAAATATAAATTTACTCGGACCCAATCAACTTCGAGACTAGCTGCAAAGAAAAGGTAAGCTTTTACCTTAATTTTGTCAGATATAGGATTTTTAGCCAGATTAAAAATATTTGCAATTAATAGGCATTGTGACGTCTTCGATTGGGGTGAACCTCACCCTTCTATTCATGCGAAATTTTATGGCTCCAAACAGACGTTAGGTGACAAGAGCACGTGGCCATGGGGTCATTGTTTATTGTCTGGTATCGGACAAACACCGACATCGAGTCTGGAAGTTACAATATCCAAAGAGAGCCGGTGACAATAGGTTGACATATAGGCGAAGCCTGTATGAAAGAATTCTGTCGCCTCGGCCGGTGCCGAGAGAATGGGGTTATAAAACCCAGGTGGTGTGATGAATAAGGGTGTTCAGAAGTTAGATGAGAATTATGGTGCCCTTAGTTTCCAGACAGACCAGGAATGTTTTGTTTTGCCGCACAAATAGGGAGACGAATGGGGCCCCGGGGACAGGGGCAGACCTTTTGGCCTGCCAATGAGGAAGACGAAGGGCGTGTTGTGGACCCACCCTGGTGTTTAAGGGGTGATTTTGAGAAAGATATAGACCCCTGGAGTGAGACAGATAGAGACCCTGGTTTCGAGAGAAGGAGAGCCCGGGATGGAAACTTGATGTTAGAGCCCGGGATGGAGAAAACTTGGGGAGGAGCCCTGAAAGGAAAAAGGATTAGCGAATGTCTTTCGGAAAAAGGATTGAACTCCCGTGAAATAGACTGTCCGCCCGACTTGGCATATTTATTGGACTTTTTAGTAACCTATGAAGCAAATAAATACTGCTTTAATTTTAAAATGAGGCTGTGACAAATTTTCTTGTTTGCTAACTATTCACGACGTTACAGCATATTATGCCGGCATCTTGTTCAACTCACTCCGCCCTTGATCCCTCTGTTCAAGTCCCTCTGAAAAGTTTAATCTTTCACAAGAGCATCAGTATTTCCAAAGTGATCGCATTTATAGGAAATACAGTTGAACCTATTTTTGTGCGATTGATAAAATTTGCATTAAAATAAACGCGCAAAAAATGTTCGAAATTTTCATGAATTCTTACATATAACAAGCCAATGCGTCGAAATACTGCAAAAAGGTTTTTTTATGCGATCGCTCAAAAACAAAATCGCATAAAAAAGGACCGCACAAAAACAGGTTCGACTGTATTTCTATTCGCATTCTTTTTGTGTCTTTTTTCTTCTGTTGTAAGACAAAAGAAATGATCACGTGAATACAATTTATGTGGAAAGTGTCTAAATATCATCTAACATGTTGGGTTCCCATACCACGATGAATAATTTCAATACAATAAGGTATGTGCATGTACCAATAGTTTTATCCACCGCTGCACCGCTTAATCAAACGCCAAGCTGCCAACAGAGGTTTTCTCTAAGTATGAGAAAATAAGTTCATCTATATATATAAAAATTGATGTTTGTACACATGAAATGACATCACTGCAACGCCGTTCAACCGATCATTATGAAAATTGGAATGTATTTATATTTTTTTGGAGAAGGCTTTTGTGCTATCCTCTTTGTTTCAGCTCCCCACCAGATGGCGCTACAGCATATCAACTTCTGCACCGCTTAATCAATCGCCAAGTTGCTAACAGAGGTTTTCTCTAAGTATGAGAAAATAAGTTAATCTATATACATATAAATGGATGTTTGTACACGTGAAATGGCATCACTCCAACACCGTTCAACCAATCATTATGAAAATTGCCATGTATTTATATTTTTTTGGAGAAGGTTTTTGTGCTATCCTCTTCGTTTCAGTTCCCTACCAGGTGACGCTACAGCATATAAATTTCCCACCAAAACCAATCACCAAGATGCCAGCAGGTCCCAAAAAGGGGGCCCCAGGCCTTTTAACCGCTAAGTTTCTATTGAATCACCATTATAGTGTAAGGAACGGCATTTCTTGCCAATATGATAAATTTAAATAAAATTAATATTAATGTATTGCACATCCAGATATAAATTATTTAACTATTTTAAGCGTTCATTAAAAAAATGTGTAACAATGGTACTTTTCCCGAGCAGGAAACAACTTAGGAAGGTGTTTTCAAAGCGACCCACAAGAGGTTACGGTGTTATAAATAAAAAAAAAACCCTTTTTTTTCAGCTATAAATCTACAGACAAAAATTTGCAAAAAAAAGGGTTTTTTTTCACCTAAGATTTAAAAAAACTTTTTTTTTGTTTAATTTTGGGAATTCGCGAAAAAATTTCAAAAACTTCTTTATCCTTCAATCTGTATTGTTTAATCTTTTAATTCACCCGTGCGAAGAACTGGTATACGATAGCTATTCCGTTTTACCTTAAGTTGGCAGGGTAAGGGGACGATGACCAATTTTCAGCCAAGGGGGGTTTCCTGGGAAAGAGGTATATCAAAAAAAGCTCCCATATTTTGCGAGAAAAAAATCTCTTGAAAAAAATTTTTTTTAAAATTGTAGAGGTTTTTTTATAATAGTATAAGCCTTTTATTTTCGAGATATTTGGGTTTGCATTTAATATGTTTAAAAATATTAAATTTAAATATCAAGTCAAAAGAAAAGGGTTTGATTTGGCGCGAATACTTTGGAAGAATGTAATCTTGAAAAACCGGTTTTTTTCCCAAAAGTTGTTGTTGTCAGCCAAAAGCGTTTTTTTTTTTAACTGTATTCGTTCAATATTAAAAAAAAGAAATGCTTTTAAGATGTGATTAACTTAAAATATATCTTTTTAAAACCCCCAAAATTTTAAATACATGATACTTTTTAACAATTTTCTTGCATTTGTTTGATTTAAATTTTAAACAGTTAACTACTTTTTTTAAGCGGGAATTTGTT
>BMAV01003321.1:0-10709 GCA_019973955.1 Trichonephila inaurata madagascariensis | reverse complement strand
ATTTTTTTGTAAAATATCCCAACAACCCAGTATTTTACGTTGATTCTTGCTTTAAAGCTCATAATACACAGTAGCAACAACTAAAATATTTTTTCAATTTTTGGAATACATTCATTTATATGTAATTATTAGGTTATAATATAATCACATCTGAGAAATAATTCTAATAATAAAAAGGAATCCGACTACGTTCGGAACCGTGATTTTAAAACAGCGTATAAACGGCTAATTTTCGTGATATTTCGTGTCACTTAGTTTAGAATACATGTATAAAATCGTTTTAAGGACATTTTGACAAAAAAAAAATTATTTAAATACAATATTTTGGCAAAAAGTTAACTAGAATAACCTTTTTTCAAAATGTTCTCCTTTTATAAAAAAATGCTTCTAAATTAATAATATTTTGTGTGTGTGTGTGTGCTTTTATAAAGTAAAGACTTCTCCAGAGAATCTGAACTATTTTTTTTTTCTTTTGAAAAATTCACATTATTTTCAGAATTACAACCAATTGAAATAATTATCGGCGTTTTTTTTAAAATTTCTCCCCTGTGTTGTCGTAAAACATGGATAAACCATTCTAAGTTATATATTTCAAAAATTAGTTGAGCCTCTGTACAGAGATCTGAGCTATATACAGGCAAAATATTATTATAATAGAAGCATTTTTCACAAAAGGAGAATATCTTGAAAATGGGTCATTCTATGTTCATTTTTTGTCAACATATTGTACTCAAATAATTTTTTATTGTAATACTATTCTTAAAACAATTTTATATACATTTTCTAATCTAAGTGACCCTAAATATCATAAATATTATCCAATTATACGCTTTTGCAAAATCATGGTTCCAAACGTAGTCGAATACTTTAATATATTTTTTGAACTATATAAATTTTTTATTCATCCTTTCTAATAATTCCTAACTCAAATGGAGATATGTAATCCACATCTAAAATTGCAGCACATACTACGAGATATCTCGTAGTCGGCAGTGAATGGTTTAAATATGTGCGGACAAATATTTTCTACATTTGCTTTTAAAATCCCCATTGGCTTAATATGTATGTGTCAAGAGAAAAATTATTTTTTTAAATAATATACAAGGGGGCACCCGGGAACCTCTCGATTTTAACCGGGGACCTCTCGATCAGCAGTCGAATGCTCTACCGCTGAGCTATACCCCTCTCTAACTGCGCTTTCAAGCTTTTTTGTAATGATATCTTTTCTTTATCAGTTTGTACTCTGGTTTTATCTCAAATTAATTATCATTTCGAGTGCTGTCGTTTTTTTATAGTAATTATTTATATTCAAAAAGTAAACAAGGTTTTTCTTGATGTTTTTAGTATATGTGTTAAAATTTCTCAATCTTTTTCACGTTGTATAAGCATTTGCACATGATATGAACGGAAATAAATATTATTACGTAGATCGGGGCTCGAGGATTTTATACTTTTTGTCTCAAAGAGCAAAACAATTCTTTAAGAACGATGACAATTTATTGTACTGTCGAGTGCTCAAGCATCCTCTCGTTGGTGTGGTGTGGTAGTTAGGAAGAGGGAGGGTGCCAACTCAGGTGTAGTCCTGTTCACTTGACCATGATTCAAAATTACGAGGCCCTGCACCGAAAGGCCTTCTAGTAGCTGAATAGTGCGATTACTCATTCACTCCCCGAGCAAGAACCCCACTCTCCTAACTTCCACAAATTGCTTATTGGAAGACTTTGACTCTCGACAGATTTAATGCAAATCAACCCTTCTTAAAGGGGAGTCTTTATCAGAATCAGGACTCGAACAACCATAAACCTAGTTAGAAGGTATATGCTTAATGAGAAGAATGTTATAATTGAATTGCAATGTTTTACGAAATTTATTTTAAAGTAACAAGTTTCTTGTTTAGCACGTCTTAAGCATCAATACCAGATATAACATTACTGAAATAAATAATTATTAATTTAACTATGTAGCAAACCATCGCTTTTCCGAACTTTGCAGGTAAAGATTAAGATAGATCTTTCTCCAAGTTTAATAAAATGAGAATTCCTAGCTATATAAATATCCAATTTATACTTCAATTTCAAAATGTTTATAAAATTATTTCTCTACCTCAAATAAAGAATTGAATCCTTAAGAAAATAGAACATTTTGAAGATTACATCCGTATATATATATATATATATATATATATATATATATATATATATATATATATATATATATATATATATATATATATATATATATATATATAATATATATATATATATATATATATATATATATATATAAGGATATTAAATTAGATTTAAAATTATTCCTATATAGCACTTCTTTTTATTTTCCATTACATCTTTAAGTATTAAATTAACGCCCAATTATTTCTCCGAAACAGGTGACTTAACACTAAACATTTCCGATCCCAGATCATTATATTTAATAGCTCTGTTAGCATTAACTTTCAAGTACATATAAAATACGAGATACTTCACACATCTGGCTTAAGTGGTAAAAACACTTAGATTTCACTTTGGCGTTCTTTTTCTCTTCTTCTTTTTAAAATTAAGACTGATTCTGACTCGAAACATGTCATACATATATATTTCAGTGTATAAACCAAAAATTTTTGGAACTTTTTTAAAGTTAAAAATATGGGAATTGACTTGTATCTGGATCCGCTAATCGGGAAAATAGTAGTCTGGGAAAAATGATTCTCTTAACAATTTTCCATTAGCCATGCGGGAGTAATTTTAATCTTCTAGTTTTTTTGTTTTGTATGTGTGTTTTTTAAATTGAAACTTTCATTCTAATAGAAAAGAAAAATCCACACGATTTTTTTAGTCTGTGTTTGAATCCGAGTGTCCGAATAGTTCGTAAAATTCACATTCCTTCATTGGGGCGTCTGAATACATACGATTACCATGCAGAAAGCTTTTCACACAAGGCGTGGAATACATGTCGACGACCACATGCCATGTATGAATTTCTCTTCCCGCTCATTTTCCAAACAAAAACAAATGGCGCAGACAGCATGACTAGCACAGACATTGTACAACATAACAAATGAATGAAGGAAAAAAATGTGTCAGCTTCAGACATGGCTATCAGAAATAAAATTATCGATGTTGGCGTTTAACTTTACAGCAATTTGATTGGAAAATATTCTTCTCGTTTAACAACAGTCTTACCCTTATGACAACATGCTTGAATATTACAAGAATTTTTTTCAATTCGGCCTATATATGGGTTTTGCATTTTGGGTAAGTTTTTGAAGAAAACAACTTTCTCGGCTTATACATGGAATGGCTTATATTCGGAAAAACAGCCCTTTTATAATTGTTTAAAAGTATGTTTAATTTTATCTTAATTACCATAATTTTTAAAAGGGAATTTTCTTTTTCTTTTGCTAACATGTAAATTAATATATTGCATAGATCTAAGGATAAAAACAATGCTTAGTTTTATTCCATTCGAACAACAACAACAAAACTCCTTTCTTTAAAGATAATCTCATTTTTATACATTTATATATTTTAAATGACCAAATAAATCTCAATAATAATACATTCAACGTCAAAACTTGTTATGAATATAATCGAAGTACATTTTTTAAATCGATGAAAATGACATTCTTAAAAAACGAGCTAGCAGTAGTTCTCAGAATCCGTAATGCGACACTAAAGAACATCTCTGACCTTGATTCCAGAATTAATTTGCAGATCACGGAGATCGGCGGTTTGCACGATCAACAGATGATTTCAAGCCTGGTGAACACGCGCGTGTGTGTGTCAGTTGTGAAATATATCTATTAACACTTTTTTAGCACTGAAGGTTCTTTGATTTGATAGATATTAATTAGCTAATTTGAAATGCGTGTCGCTTAAAATTTATCAGGCAGGGCATCTTCGGTTATATAGTATTACATTTATTCATTTTGTTATAGAATTTCGTTAAAATCTTTATTGTCGAAATCATTTTGTCGATTCATTTTAAGTTAGATCATATCTTGGGTTAAGAGATGATTGATTTGGGTAAGACAAACCGGATTTTTCGAAATTATTTCACGACCTACTTTTTTTTGTATCGTTTGTCGATGATAGATGTAAGATATTTGCCTACTTGATTAATAAAAGGATGATTTTAGAGCAAGGTTAGTGGAATATATGCGAGACTTTCTAGTCCTTTCGAATGAAAATAAATTGCTCAAAAAACATATATTTTGAATTTTTGTCACTAACTTTTTATTTTATCTCTGAATATTTTAGCTTTAAATTTAATACGGACGTGTTTAAGGTGACTACGTTCGGAACAGTAATTTTAAAAAAGCGCATAAATGAATAATTTTTCAGACATTTAGTTATAGTTGATTAGAATATGCATAAAAAAGGTGTTTTAAAAATATTAAAATAAGCAAAGTTATTTCAATGGAATTTTTCAGCAAAAAACGAAGAAAAATTGATATTGTCAAAACTTTTTCCTGTTATGAAAAAGGCTTTTATAATAATAATAATTTACCTGTATACAGTTAGGAATTTTGAAAAATTCACATTATTTTTTAGTGTTATGATCCATTAAAATAATGACGCGTGTTTTTTGTTTTGATTTATTTACTCTGATGTAATGAAATATGAATAAATCCGTTTCTAAATTACATATTTCAAAAATTTTAGTTCAACTTCGTTAACGAAGCATTTTTCATGTTCTGAAAATGTTCAATGTTCTGAAAATATGTCATTTTTTCTTCCTTTTTTTGCCAAAAATTGCATTTAAATATTTGTTTCTCGTAATAATATTCTTAATCTAATTTTATATGTATATTCCAATTCAACTGACACTAAATATCAAAAAATTATCCATTTATACGCTTTTTTAAAATCACGGTTCCGAACGTAGTCACCTTAAAACACTTAGGAAAAAATCCTATTTAAAACATTATTCAAATAGCGGCATTAATTAAAATCTCTTCATTTAAACTCGCATGAGTTACCCGAGGCAGATGCTACTACCATGCCTTTGTGCGTGTATACATATTCTGAGGTATTTCAGTGTACTTTTTATTTTGTAATCCCTCAGATTTATTTGAAATTGCTAAATGGGCATTTGTAGTGTAGTAAAACATTTGCGGAAATCAGTAAATAATGAGATAAGAAAAGAGTGATATAAATGAAATTAAAAAATAAAAATGATAACACGGACTGCTAAAAATCGAATTTAGAATTGCGCAGCATTTAGGAAGAAGAGAGAAAATCAATAATATTGCTCGAAGGTAAAGTTTTTGAAATTAATTTATTGAAGATGCTTTTACCCCACTAAAAAAGCTACAAACGTATAAGGAAATGTGGCTTAGACAGTTTTCCATTATTTCATATCGAATTGTTTCGGTGGAATCTACTACTCGCATAAATGGAGGAATGGAGGATTATTACTGTACTCTTTTTCAGGTTGTTTATGACGTCGTGTGGTGAAGCTATACTTAAGCTATTAGTGAAGAACCCCACAATTTTAAATTATGGTATTCTCAGTGGCATCAGATTAGCAATTTACAACATGACAACATCGACTTCGAGTTCGTGACTATGACTCAACCTTTAAACTCCACCCTGTGTACGCCACTGATAACATAAACATTATAATCGTTGAAATGTTTCCCTCCCTCAAAAAAAAGGAAGAAAGAAAACACATAGAAAAACATGTGATAATGCTCTGCATAAGGATTAAAATAAGTAATAAAACACATTAATATATAAGAAAGCAATAAACGTGTAAAATAGTTACTTCATTGTAATTAAAACTTCAGCATGATGACAAGAAATAATTATTAAAACATGTTAGAAAAAATAATAAACGTGCAAAATAGTTATTTATATTGTATTTTTTATTTTAACATTAGTTGAAGTGCCTGTTCTTCGAACGGGTTAATTTTTTAAAAATAAAAAAAATATATATGTTGTTGTGTCCAATCCTTCAGGATCTAGCGGCAGCTAGATCAGCTCCATGAGACCATTAACCCTAGCAAAGTCCAGCACCAGAAGTGGACTCGCATGGACATCTTCCAAAGATAACCCCAAGCAATCGAGGATATGTTCAAGGGAAGCCAGCAATAGGTGACACTTGGAACAAGTCTGGAAAACCTTACGGCCGGATTCGAAGGCCATGCCTTTCAACTGCCCACTGAGCAATCTGGACACAGCCGTTTGATCATTAATATATATATAATATTCTTGATGTAATAACTGAATTGTAAGGAGAGAAAAACCAAATATAAAACAATGAATAGAAAAATGTAAAATATTTTGTAATGAGTGCATTTGTTATTTATCTATAATACCCCTTAAGCCTCAGCAACGTTCCTGGTGGATCGATTTTCGTAGAACTACTTTTGTAGCGGATCTCTATTCCATGAAAGGAACGTGACTACAAAATTTCGGGTCTGTAGGTCTAATAGTTCAAAAACGGGAATGTTATCTATAACGCCCCTTAAACCCTCGCAACGCCCCTTGGGGGTCATTTCAGGCAAAAATGAGAACCTTCTTTATGGATGAGGGATAAAGGCTACCACATCATACAACTAGCTCCCTTGATCGTACCGGGACTCGTGTTATATAATAGAGTCGATCAATCCCTTTAGGACAAAAAAAAATTTAACTAGAAAAACTTCAACTCGTTTGAAACGTTTCCGTCATCCTACTCGCCATTTACGAAGTAAAGTAAGTTTGGAATGTGTTCACCAAGTCCTTCGTTGAAATATCCGACTTCAAGGGGGGCTGCGGTAGCCTAGTGGTCAAGGTATCGGATCATTGCTGACATGTCATGAGTTCGAGCCAAGTTCCCCTAAAGACCTGCCATGTTTAGTGGATGCCGTGTTACACCTAAGGATGCACGTTAAATCTATCGAGAGCTTAAACATCCTTCCGTTGGTGTGGTGTGGTAGTTAGGAGAGGGGGTGCCATCTCAGGTGTCGTTTTCGTCACCTGACCAAGGATCAAAATTAAGAGGTCCATCACCAAAAGCCCTCGTGTAGCTGAACAGTGCGACGTTAATATTCACTCACTCACCTGACTTCAAACGGTGATTTTGAGAAGAAGTGTATATAAATGAATAATATATTTTTTAATAATTACTGTGACTTGATTTAGAATGTGCGTGCAAAATTATTTTAAGAATATTATTACAAGAAAAAATTATTTGAATGCAATTTTTTTGGCAAAAAATGATGGAAGAATGACATATTTCTAAGACATTCTCCTTTATGGAAAATGCTTCTATTACAATAATATTTTACCTATATGTAGCTAAGACTTCTAAGACTAGGACTTTTGAAATATATAATTATGAAGGATGTATTCATATTTTAATGCATTACAGTAGAACATTTTTAACACCCTTTTATAAGCTTCACTTGTTTGTGACGGAATTTTGAACACAATTTTTACCCACTTCTAAAGGTCAAATTAATTCGAAATTTTGCTCAGTTGTCCAGAACCGATGACAATACAATAATTTAATAATTTTGTTACATTGTCCTGATTAGGGATCATCAGGATTAACGGCTTCTCATTTTCAAATCCCATCCAACATTTGGCGACTAAAAGATTAAGTTAGACCTTAGTTCGATTAACTTTAAAAGGGTGTTTTTTAGTTTTTTTAAACTATTATATATTATATATATTAACAAAACACCGGCTATTATAGCAGTTGATAGTAATTCTGAAAATTAAATGGTGGCTGCTGTAGCCAAGGGGTCACAAACTCGTGGCTGGCGTGTCATTAGCTCGAGCCTAGTACCTCTGAAGACGGGGTTGATGACTGTTAAATATTGCGAGGCTCAAACGTCCTCCTGTTGGTATGAGGTGGAAGTTAGGAAAGGGGTGCACCAGCTCAGATATCGTCCTCGTCACTTGACCGGGGTTCAAAATTACGAGGTCCGTCGCCAAAAGCCTTCATGTAGCTGAACATGCTAAGTTAATAAACTCTCCTCTCTCACTCAATACAAATAAGAGAATTTTTTAATATCCTTGTTCAATCTTTGTATAGAAGTTTTAGTTATATATACCGTAAAATCCGGTGTATAACGGGCACCTATACTTTCAAGCTGCGATTTTTAGTTTTTAGATACAATCGCCGTATATAATGTGCACCCGATTTTTTTTTTACGAAGAACCCTGAAATGTACGTTAACAAAGCTCTTATATTTTGAAGCCATTTATTTAAGACATTATTCTAAGCTTTAGAAAAAAAGATATTGTATTATTCGAATCTAACCCGCATTTTTTTTCCGATGTTAATGCTACTGAAAATCAGGTGTGGCTTGGAATTGAAAGTGGAAAAATTCGTTGGATGGAAGACATTGAATATGATGCTGATAGAGAGAGTTAGAGCGATTACGGATTCAAGTATGTATTTTAAATTAATTATTCACTTCTTATTAGTTGACATTTTAAATTTCTTAGATATTGAATATTGATAAGCCATTTAAAACTATTTTCTCATAAAAACGTGTTGAGAATTTGGGGTGCGGCTTAGAATCAAAGGCGGCTTAGATTCGAATAAAAAAATAAGGGTATACTTCTAGAACTACAACCCTTTAAGTTCATAAGAAATGCCATTTCTCTTTTAAAGAATCAATATTTCGATACATGTAAAAGTCTAATTTTTTCTATTTCTTTTTTTAAAAAACAAAACCTCTCATTTTTATATCCAGTGTATAAAGCGTACCCGTAGATTTCGATCCAATTTTTTGTTAAAAGTGCTCGCTTTACCCCGGATTTTACGGTAGACAAAATATTTTTATTATAGAAGTATTTTTCATAAAGGAGAACGTTTTGGAAATAATGCCATTTTTCCTTCAATTTTTTTTTCAAAAAATGCATTAAAATAATTTTTTATTATAATAACATTCTTAACACAACTCTAATTTAAAAAAATATATATATTCATTTGTATGCTTTTGCACAATCACGAACCTTAAATGAAACGTTTCCGTAAGCCCTCTCGCCAGTTAGGAAATAAGGTAAGTTTGGAACGTGTTCGCCAAGTCTTTCGTAAGGCGAGACATCAAAAATTCTGAAGAAAAATGAAGGTAGCTTCTTGTCTTGACTTAAAGCACGGGTGGCCTGAAATTTGCTCGAGAAAACGTTGGATGAGATTCAAGAAAGTTTGTATGTGTAAACGTTTTCCCCTTTGAAATTGTCTTTTATTTTTTTTTTATTTCATGCAATGTCTTTTTTTTTTTTGTTTCGGATCATAATGAGTTATGGGAAATACAACCATGACGATCCAAATGGAAATAAACATTTTTGGCGAGATCTGAGGCGTTAATATTAATGAGAAAAACCCTGCTGAATTCACAGAAGGGAAGTTGAAACTGGTTTTTCCATCATAAAATATGACTTCTAATGACTATATTTGGAATTTTGAGAGTTATTTGTTCCCATTCATTCAAATGTATAGACCAGTTGTCTTCAAACTTTTTTGACTCATGGAATCTAAGAGTAAAAAATGTGTGTGCTCTGGAGGAGGGGGAGCCCCATTCTCTGTCTCTTTTAGGAGACTACGAAATAAAATAATATTTAAAATAGATCAACATATTATAGGTACTTTATGTAAAGACAAATAAAGAAAAATGTATCTGCTACTAAATTTTTTTTAATATAACGTTCATTTTAATTTACTCATTTATGGTACTAATATACGCTCCAGGTGTTACCTACACATACATTATTAGTAACTGGGATATGTGCTTGTATTTTTTTACACCAACTATCAAAGTCTAAGTCTATTGAAATTATCTATAGTCATATTTCATATTCTGCGTTTTTTTTTGTTTTTGTTACCACATAAACATTTTTCACTAACATCTAAATCACGAGTGCAGGGGGACTGGAGAATTTTTTCCTCCCCTTCAGTTCCCTGCCAAAATTGTGGAGGTGGAGATAGTTGGTGTCGCCATCAATCGTCCCTTCGGGGAATTTCACCGAGCTAATTCGTACTGTCACCTGTATGGTGCTCAAGGCCTAGGCCAGTGGTCGGCAAAGTGCGGCTCCAGAGCCGCATGTGGCTTTTTGGCTCCTTAAGTGCGGCTCTGGCACAAATATCCACGAAAGGCACAATAATATTTTCATTAAAAAAAAACTTGGTAAGAAAAACATTACATCTTATTTGGATAAATTAAAATTCTTTTATAAATCGAGAACATGTATAATTTTTTGTTTAAGTTAAAAGATAGATAGGTAGTTAAAATTTTATATTGTTGTAAAAATATGTAACGAACATCAAGTTTAATTTTATTGGTTTTCGTAAACGTAAACACAACCATGTACAAGCTACCGGCTGAAATTGCTCATATGTTTTCGGCGTGCTCCGGTGTGATACAAAGCTTCCACAAGCATGCGCGCGCATACTTTTTCTAAAGTAGTGGGATTACAAATTGGCATCACAGACCAGCAGTTGCAGTGTGAACAGTTTTGTCTTATCTACCGTGTCTGCTGTTGCCCTGTCTTATTAAAAAGTTGTATTTTTCAATCTAGCTGCACATCTTACGGGTCTTTTTATACGATTTTATTACATCTGCTATATATGTTTGTGGTTCCGGTACAAAATTTTTAATTGATTTTTCGATAAATTCTATTTGTCCAAATGTTGGAAGTTTTCTTCCATTTTTGGTCATATTAAAAATTTGTTATATGATGATGGAAAAAAAATTTTTTTTTCTTTTT
>BMAV01003320.1:0-89221 GCA_019973955.1 Trichonephila inaurata madagascariensis | reverse complement strand
GGGGAGTTTTGGAACCAGATGGGGGATGAGGATGAAAATTTATTGTGATTTACAAATAATATATAATGCAAAAAAAATTGTAAAACTTATTGGTTTTAGTAAACATAAATTGGAAACAGAAATTTAAAAGTTTTCATTTGGGGGAAAAGCCCGAAAATTGTAGAAATAGTTTAATTTAACTAAAAGAAACTTAAACTTCGGAAAAAATGGGAAAAAATCCAGCTCCATATGAAAATTTCAAATTTGGGGCTGAAGGAAAATTTTAAAAAATTTAAAGTGTTATTCCAAGGTATTTTGTAAAAATGAGAGTGGGCAAAATTTAAAACAGCAATTATTAATGTTGGCCTAGTTAATGGAGAAAAATTTTGTCACGGTTAAATTTAAATAAGTTGAATTTTAAAATTTTAAATTCTAGGATGATAATGAAATTAAAAAGTCAAGATAAATTTTGGGAAAATTATAAAAGTTAAAATGAGGATTTAAATTAAATTAAATAAAACTTGGCGAAGAGATTCAGAAAAAAATTTTGGGCCCGAAATTTTTTTGGGGATTGAAAACCCCTTAAGAAATCACTTTTTTCTTCTTGGAGGGTTGGGGCGTCTCGGCCCTTCTTCTAACAAAATCCTAAGTTTTTTGGCCCAGGATTAATGGAAAAACTTTTAACCCAATCCCAAAAAGAAAACGGATCAATATGCAAATGAGATATACTTTAAAAAAGGATAGAAGTTTTTGATGAGATGGCGGAAAAGCCTAGAATAATTAGTGGGAATCATTGAAAAAAGAGTTATAGTATAGCTCTGGAAGAAGGATGTTCATCTCAATTAAAATATAATAAAATAAAAAAGTCTGAATCTTCTCATCTATAATTACGTAAAGGTATTCTCAACCTATGAAGGAAGGTGACTCTAAAAAAGGAATATTTTGTATAAAGTTAGTTAGCTGTTAATTAAATATAATTAAGATAAGTGATCTATTGGGGGATCTGACTTGAATATAAGGTTTAATTGGGTGTTAACCTCACTTTAAGAAAGTTGTTAATTAGAAGTAAGTAATTTAAGTTATTCTTAATAAAAGTTGTGTTAAGAATTACATAATGTCTCATCATTTAGATAATCCCACACCTCTAGCTTACGCGGATCCTACTAGACATAGTCATCACAGTATGGCTATGTCGCAACTTTAGTGACAGTGAAAAAAATAAAACAGGAGTTATAATATTTTGATCCACATTTTAAATTTCCATTGTTATTTTGGTCTCAAAGCCCCCTCTTTTTAAACCCCTCATGTTGCAGCCCAGAAGAAAAAAAAGGTTGAGTACCCCTGTTCTCAACCATATAATGATCATATTTCAAATACAGGAATTATTTAAAATGTATGTTTCTTTCATATGGAGAAATTATTTCAGGCATTCTATGAAAAAATTTTAAGGTGAGATAAATTTCCAATTGATATATGGTGCTGGATAGAAATCACATCTGCAATTGAGGGTACATAGAATCTCGGAAATATTTTCAATATAAAAAAGTAAAAATAACAAACATGGAAACATATATTTAAATCCACAAACAGTACACTTTTAAAAAAATTGTCAGTAATATAAAACAGTATGTTTAAGAAATGCTTGTAACACTTCAATAAACTGTTACAATGAACTAAAATAATCCACAGAAAATCAGCAATACATGCCTATAAAAATAACAAATTGCTTACAAGTGGTATAATTCTGGAAATACACTTTTTACCTTGAAAGAATACGAAGGAGCACAAGCTACACAAATCACTTATACATCACAAAAATTAAGTAATACACAACAAAATTTAGTTTGATTACAGGTGAAAATTTTAAATCCTTTTTAAATAGAAACAAGAAAAATGAGAAATCATAAAATAAAGAGGAAAAAATTATTTCTTGGAGTTTCTTGATCCAAATTTGGCCATGTCACCATTCAAGGGAAATTTGAGGAAATTGGAAGACTGCATGTACTTCTGAACAGTAGGCACCTCCTGAAAGAAACATTCTTTGTGTGATTAGTTGGAAATTTAAATATTTTTGGTAATGGGATAAGATGGGTTGGAGAAAGATATTAAATTTCTATAATGCAAGTTTAGAATGTTGTTGCTTTTAGTTAAAACGATGCTCCACATCTCATAAAATAGTAAATGAACTTTAATGCTGCTTGTTACTAGATAAAATTTAGGAGATACATTGTAACACAACGTTCTACAGAAAGGTAAACAATATCGAATGATAAGTGTTGCTAAACGACAACAAAGAAATTAAGATTTAAATTAGTTTTTTCAGTTCATGCAGCCACAGTACTCCCCCCACAGGGTGAATGTTACAGAAATCGTCTAGATGGGTGAACTGCACAACTGGAATTGAAGCAGGAGGTTCAGCAAATCTCACTCGAAGCTTTGAAGACTGCTCAGATGTGCCCTGTTGCAAGTGATGTGGAGTAGCTGACACAGTCGATGGTGAAATGTTTGTGGTTGAAGATTTATCTAATGAAGTTGGCTTAGCAGGATCAGGATCAGCGAAGAAACAGGGTTTCAATCTATCAATAGAGATTACTATCAAAGGAGTTTCTTAACTCCTTTGATGCTGATGTCAAAATATTTTGCATATCGCTTGATCACAGGGTATGGTCCTTCGTAAGGTGGCTGCAATGAAATGCGGACAAATACATGAGTGCATGTTGCAAGGCCATAGTAAATGAAAGGCTTCTGTTTTGTATGATGAGAAGGTAGAACAGGCCGTAGATCGGCGAAAGCATTACGAAGTTGTTGCACAAAGTCATGCAAGTTTTGAGTCGTGGGGAAATTGCCAGGAAAATAAAAATTTTTCCAAAAGACCAATTCCCCTAGTACTTTCAAATCTTCATAAAGGGTGTGCTGCCCAAAGGAGGACGGTGGGAAGGGATTGATGCCGTCGCATCGCTATAACACATAATGGCGGCTTTAAGTGTGCACAATGCCATCTCTCCACCAAACTGTTATCCTGAGAATGGTAGGTGTTATTTTTTTTGGGCCCTAAAAATTTTGGAGTTTTTTAGAAAATTTGATTCAAATTTGAATTGATGAACATGCAAGATGGAACCCAAATTTTGAAATCCAGCCACAAAACGTTTTTAAACTTTTTTAACGGATGTCCATGACTGGAAGTTTCGGCCATCTGGTGAAACAATCTACTATAGTCACAAATATCAATACCCTGCGCTGTAGGAATGGTCCATATGTAAAGATGAAGTTCATCAAACTGTTTGTTGAAAAGGGGAAATGCCCCAAATTTGACTGGGGAAGTTGGAGATTTTTACTTTTTGGACCAATCCCCCCGGACCATGTCATGTCACGTCTCAAATTTGGCCAGAAGAATTTCTTTGAAATTAGTTTGACAGAGCTTCGAATGCAAGGATGAGATGTTCTGAGGTAGTGTTCAAAGATTTCTCTGCTAAGAGCAGCAGGAATGTAAAGTTGATGCAGCAAAACAAAGTCGTCAGACTCACTTGACACAAAAGTAAGAACTCACATGCTCGCCATAACAAATATCCCATTTGTTTGCTTATCTACCGACTCACTGGTGGGGGAGAACTGTGGTTGTATCTAAATAGCCAGGAACAGCCTCCGGATCAGAGTGATCAATTTTGTTCAGTGGTATGATACATGCTTACGAATACATAGGTTGCGGGTTCTAATATCCGACATATTAAAAAGACTTTCTTTTTAAGCAAGAACAAAATTGTAAGCTGAATGACAAATACTAGATTTCAAAATATTTGACATGAGTTTCAGATGATTACTTTAGAAATCAACAAATATTAAAATACTTTTTACATTAATACAATAAAAAGCTAACATTGTTATTTTAGATTTGGTTTCAAGTAATATTGCTCTAAAACAGGGGTGGCCAACCTTTTTTGAGAAGAGTGCCACTATCTGATAAAGAAAACTTATGCATGCCACATTTCCATGTTCTCGAACACACAAAAAAATATTGAAGAGGTAAAAAAGGTTTTTTAAGCTTAATATGTGGAATTTTTAGGTAAATAGAACCTTTTTTTATGCAAGTCTCAGAATTGAAAATTTAACAAAGTAAAAACTTGTTAATAAACTTTTTACAGGCTCAATCTGTAGGTTAGATATAAAATAAAATTAAGTAACATGAAACATTTGATTCTAAATAATAATTAAACAATTAGTACATGCTTAATGTGGCTTCCAAATTTGAAGTTTTTATTTTTTTTTTTTATTAAGTCATCTACATTAGATTTAGCTCGTCTTAGGAGCATATCAGTTAATTTGGAAGGATATTATGATTTTATCATGTTCAGAATAGAAAATATTTGTTCACAACCATATGTTTATCCAAACCTACCATAATATTCGATTAAATTTAGAAAATTTACTTGTTGGTAAAAATTTCCAAAATTCAATATAATTCGGATTCCTTGCAGTCAAGATAAGTTTGTTATATTTGTTTTTCAATTTAATATGGAGCTGTAGGTAAATTTTCACTTAGTTTTCAGCTGGGTTACAATTAACATCTTGCACAGAAATTGAAAAAGGATATTTGAAAAGATCAGATTTCTTTTTATTTGAAATCATGTAACCGAGCACTGAATGAATCTAACAAAATGGATAGAAAATTTTAAAATCTATCATAACTCCGATCATTATAATTTTGGTAGGTAATTCCTGCATTAAGGCTGTTTTGGTTATTGTTACAGTATAGGATCTGAATTTGGAAAAAATTTTTCAGATATAAAAGAAACGAAAAATTAATGATATTCTGGCTTCCACTATCCTTTAGAGAGCAGCATTTTTTATCCTATCATAATGTTAAATGGGCTTTGCCTTCACGTATTAAAACAAAAAAGAAAGTATTCACAGAATATATTTTGAAATTTTTAAGAACACTATATTGTTTACAGAGGTACAAGTTATAATATTGCAAATTTCGATGGAAATGAGTCATTTTTCTGTCTGAAAATGTGCTTCGCGTTTAGAGCTCTTGTACTTTTACCGGAGACAGCCTTAAAGCTACGGCTCATGACAGGCATCCCTTTGCCATGATGAATTTCATAGGCTTCGATCTGGGCTTTGCTGATCAGGTGGAAATAGTAACAACAACTTATGGCATCCTACTCTCCAAACTACGTTAACATGAAGACTATTTTGAGCCCTTACAGATTTAGCGTTAACCATCCCTTCAGTGAAAGGACTTGTTAGAAACAATCCTGTTATAGATAGCGACCGTGACCATTGGGCTGCTGCAGCCACAATGCTGAGGTATATCAAGTAGTCTATGGTAACAAGATCGGCGAATCTTGAGTTCGAGTCCCAATGAATTTAAAGACCAGCCGTGTGGAGGCGCTGATGCATGTTAAATCTATCAAGGTTGATGTATTTTTTCTGTCTGAAAATGTGCTTCATGTTTATATATATATCTAGTTAAGAGCTCTTGTACTTTTACCGAAGACAGCCTTAATGTGAATGTTTGACCAAAATCCAGGCAAAAAAGTAAAGGTTTATTCACATAAGATATACAACCAATTAAAGTTAGAAAAATATAATCTTTCCCTGCAATCTTAAATTTGATTTACTTAAATATCTCATAATATCAGTAACAAAAACTAAATTGTGTATCCAATCTTCATTCTTAAATAGACAACACTCACTAGGCAGTTCATTGTTTTCTTCCAGATATTGTAAAACACGTTCCTTCATTCCAAAATCTTGCAAATGCTTTTAGAAAGCCAGAGCACACAACAATAAAAGGGTAATATATTTGATTAAAAATTTTCTATCGTAATTCAAATGATTAAGAGAGTTTGAAATAAATTTTGAAGTTTTTTTTATGTCCGAGACAACCGAATCTCAATAAATTATAAAAAATTGTTATTTATTATCTTTTGAAATGCTTCAATTTTTCCAATAAGTCTTAAGAGTGCCAGTTACAACTCCACCATGCCACATTGTAGCACATGTGCCGTGAGTTGGCCATCCATGCTCTGAAACTACTGTTGACACTCCTAATAAGTTTGACATTTCCTGTTTGAGATTTAATATTTGTTTTGCGTTTGTTTATTCACTTTGAATCTGGCAACAAAATTTTAGTTAAGTTAGTATATATAATTCTAAATGTAGAAGAGTTTTAAGTTAAGGAAGAAATGAATATTTTATCTTTATGAAGCCTGTGCTCATATATTTGTTCTTTCATACAAATAGCCTCATTTATCCTAAGTGTCAAAGAAAAATAAAAGGAATATAGAAAACGAAGAATAAATTTCCTGAGCCACAACAGCTACTGAATGGGCAACAAGCAATTGGCTTACTTACATTAATGCAGGACATGGATGCATTAATTTCTGTAACATGCCAAGCAAGGAATCAGACTTAGTGTGTAACATGTAAAGTTGGTTAACTATTGGGTGTAAGGGAAAGTTTAATCATTTTTTTCCCAAAGAAAAACCTAAATTTTTTCACTTTTTATTTAAAATTTAATTTAAAACGTATTGTGTTTTTGAGTTGCAACTCTCTGCCAGGGGGGGTTCTGGTAGCTTATCCAGTCCCCTGGAGTGAATATTAACGTCGCACTGTTTAACTACACGAGGGCTTTTGGTGTCAGACCACGTAATTTTGAACCATGGTCAAGTGACGTGGGCAACACCCTAGCAGGCCCCCTCTTTCCTAACTACCACACCAACGGGAGGACATTTGAGCCCTCGACAGATTTAACGTGCATCGCTCCCCTACACGGCGGGTCTTTGGAGGTACTGGGCTCGAACTTGTGACAAAGCCAGCCATGATACTATACCTTGACCACTTGACTCCAGCCCCCTGGAAAAGAAGTCTTCAGTTATTGAAGAAAAATATTTCTCTATTGCCATTTAGACACACTCATTTCCATCAAGAAAGTTTTTTAGCAACCTGAACAGATGATAGATGGTGAAATATCAGGAGAATATGCCGGCTGAGGTAAAGTTTCTCAACTCTGCAATTTTTTTGTGCAATTTTTCAAGCCACATGAGGACTAGCATTGTCATGAAGAGTTACTCCCTTTCTGATGGACGTTTATTTTAAATTTCTTTATTCAAAGCATTAAGCTGTGAACAGTATCAACCATTTCATTTTCTTTCAGCAATTCATAGAGCACTATCCTTTTGCTGCCTTGCAAACACCACAACAAAACCCTTTTCTGATGGTTTGGATAGTGCGTCTCCCCTACTAACATGTTCACTGTTGCTGGCACGTCAGCATAGTGCTATTCCTGTATGCCGGCTAACTCTGGAACGTTGACTGCGATAAGTTATATGGTTTATTGTACTGGTTTGAGTATTTATACCAATTTTACTTGCAGCAAATGTGGTAAACGTATGCTTTTTTTCTAACCATGTGTTCATACACTATCCACTTATCTACAGTCACCAAATGGTCCCCAAGCTGTTCCTATTGTGACAAAAGCAAGATTTGATAAACATATTAAAATTCTGTTGATTAAATTTTTTTGGTTAATTCATGTGGCACCCAAACAGTTTGGACACAAAACCAAGCCTTTTAATGTAATCCAAAGTAATAGTTGGAATAACTCCCACTTCGTCATTGATATCTGATGGCCTTTCTGATCTGGGTTCAACTTTCAAAGAAAAATTACTCAAACAAAATATTGCAAACCATTCTTGGCGAGTTCAAACTGTTATTACACCTCAAAATAAGTCACAAGGATTTTTTTTTGACTCCATCGCGTTTTATCCTCCCCTTTGAAACTCATACAACATAACGTCTGAACTGCACTTTTTCTTCACTCATGCCAACAGTTTTATAAGTTTGAGAAAACTGACTAAAATACAAAAAAAATGTATATAAATCATCAATCATATACTAATCTAACTTTTCAAACCAGTTTCAGTTGGATCAGAATTCTTGTTAAGAATTGACAATGCATGAAAAAAAGTGCATGTGTTCAAAAAACGACCGAAGTTTTCCTTATACTCAATAAATCAAAGAGGAGGTACAAAAGTAAGTTGTCAAAATCAGATTCACATTTTTGATATTAACAGTGAAGAATGAAAGTTATTTTTTTATTATAACTTGAAAACGAAAAGCCTTGTGTGCTCAAGTAATTAATGTACAGTGATGGTAATAAGTCCTGAACACCCTTTTTTTTGCTGAGTTTAAATGTTTGACTTAATTTTTTATGAAATTATTGTACTACTTTAACAATTATTTTTTGTTTTAATGTATTTTTTCATGATGATTACATATGTTTGTAGACATGAAATCAGCTTGATATTTTAACAAAAACCATAAAGACAAGCACAAGAGATCAAAGTAGTAATAAAAAATTGTTTTTCCAACCAATGAAATGCTCCATTATTCCAAAAAATTTCTGAGCAGTAGTGATGAAGAGTTAAATGTACAATGCACTGTGTTTTTTAATTTGAAGAAAGTAGTTGGAAAATATTGGAATCATGGGTAAATTTTCAAACCTGTCCTAACACAAAACATACAAAATAATACTTTTGAAGGGAGAACATTCTATGTGTCAAATTGCACCTTAAGTACCAAGTGGTCTTCCTGTCAAGTGAACATCAAAAAGATTTTGTGAAGGCTGTCTTCAGTAAATATTAATTAGGACCTGAATTCGGGATATTTTTTCAGATATAAAAGTACTTCAGCATTAACATTATATTCTGGCTTCGCTATCCAGTAGAGAACCACTAAAATACTCATTTTTATCCTAGTTGAGCCATTTTTTTCTAATACGCATACTGCACTTTTTCTCCTGCACTGTAATGCAAAATGAGCTATTCCTTTACATATTAAAACTAAATAAGGAATATTTTGAAATTAAAAACACTATATGATAAATAAATGCAGCTACAATGTTACAAATTTTCCATGTAAATTGAGTCATTTTTTCGGTCTGAAAATGTGCCGCATGTTTAATTCAAGTTGAAGTACATTTGGCGAAAATAGCCATGAAAATAAGTTTAGTATTTCTAGTAGCCGAAATAGTACCCAAGTTAAGATTAGGCACAAATAAAGAATTGCCTAAAGCCTACAGTAAAGTACACAACAAAAGTGATTTTGTCATCCCCTGTTGTTGGAACTTCAGATAAAACAGGGAAAACCAGATATTACACTAAAAAATAAATGGTTGTTAACATCAGATCTTTTGGAGGATGTCATGGACCTTTTCAGGCAATAATAGCCTTAGCTAGACATGCTGGAGGGGCTTGAGTACTCTGACCCATCACCTTTTCTGAGTTTTGCTTAAAAATTAAATACGAGAATAAGACCACTTGGATTCCCCCTTCCCCAAAGCACTATTGGTATAAGTGTTCTTGTCCTGGAGGCTCTTTGGCTCACGGTTTTAATAGACAGGAACAAACTATTCTAGCCTGCTTTCAAAGTGGTCACCTTTAAATCAATGAAATTTTTCAAAGGATCCAAGAGCTTTGTATGTGCACCAACTGTTTTGAGACTGCCTCCACTGCTCACATCCTTGAATGCCTAGGGCTTACCAAGCAGGATTTAGCTGACGATTCCTTGCTGGTGTTGGATTTTTTTAGTGTACGACGTTGTGGACCTAGTTTAGCACTGCTGGCCAATGGGGATGTGCAACAAACCAGACATGATTTGAAGACAATAACTATGAATACAGGATGAACTGGTCTGAGCAGTCTTCGGTATGACATAAAATTGGTTTTGATATTTGTAAGAAATAAACCTTCAAACAAACATAAGTTAACTGAAGTTTCAATATTTTCTAGCAATCATGTTGTCACGAAAACTTGCATGTTAAATCTGCTATGTTTGTAAAGCTTTGTGTCATTCTGCTTCCTATGCTATGTTTTAATATTGTGTTATTTCATACATACAACACGCATTCTTGTTTGTGTTCAGGCAACTGTACTACAAAAATATTTGTTGTATTAAGAAAACATATATGAAACTAGTATAAACAAATACATTAGAATCAATAAAACAGAACGATAATTCAGTAACAAAAAATTAAGTCAAACGCAAAAATTAGTGTTTACTGTACATTTGTAGTTGCATTCATCATGGGTATTATAAATCAGGAATGGCTACAAAATTAGTTACAAAGCCGTTTAAAGGTAGCCAAAGAAAATGATTGAAACTGACTAATTTGCAGAGCCACTACTGCAATGCATCTATTTCTTTATAGTGTCATGTCGTGTTTCTTACCATTACTATTCTCCATCACAAACAAAGTTTTGAAAACAATACACTGAGGTACTACAGTAACACCAAATCAGTTAAATTCACAAAAATATACCTAAATTTTATGATAGGATAAGAATGCAAAGAAACTGACAAAAGTAAAAAGAAGCAAATATGCCTAGATGCATCTATCTCAGCTCATTCCTCATATTTAGAATATATATGTCAGGTTTCAAAAGTTTAGCTTCAAAATTAAGAAAGTAATAAATGAAAATAGAGCGAACTCTTTACCATCACGTAAGGATTTGTGGGTAAATAAGTCTATTTAAAGGTGGAGCGAGTGCTGACAAAGAACGCACACTCGAAAAGGCTTAGCTGGCGACTCCTCGCCGAATTGGTTGTCTATTGTTCTACTCGGTTGGATTTTATGCGATTGAAGCACAAAATAAAGTTATTATAGAGATGATGCCCTCCTCATTTTACCAGCATGCCTGGGGCCTGACTTATATATATATGAAGATATTTTTAGTTTTTTTTATAACTCATTTAAATAATGATACCCCAATGAAATGAAGTTCAACATACATATTAAGCAACACAAGTAGAAAAGTTAAATGTAATATACTATGCCTAAAATTTTAATTTCTTCATCCAAATGATTCAGGACCTAGACTTTCTTAAATCAAATAAGAGCACAACATAGTTGATGGTATGTAAAAAATAAGATTGAAACTTTTAGATTGTTATTTGAGAATTGCTTAGCATTCATAGTCTAATATTGATAAATATGCGACAGCAAATTTCACTTAATTAAGAATCTCACTTTCATTTTCTCTATATAAATATATTACCTTAAAACTCTAAAAATTTATTTCAATTTTTTACTGAATCCCAAGCGGCAAAGACTTTACATGCATCTTCACCCTATAATTTTCTCCTTTAAAACACTAAGAATGAGCCCTTCCTAGAGCTTATTTCTGATATGAAACTATACAGATTAACAGCAAAAATTCAATTTTTAACCATAAACAATTGGTAACAATAAGTCACAATAAAAACAAAATTACATAAATGCATAACATAAAATATATAACTACATAAAAGCATTACTTCAAATCTATCCATGAACTCCTTCAAATTTGGGAACTCACTCAAACATTCAGGTGATAAAATTCTATGGTTATCCAATGCTTCATAGATCATAAAATCCACATAAGTCAGCTAAACAATAATATAACATATGTTAATACAGATATACAAAGAAAAAACAACATAAATAAGAAAATGCATCTCAATATTATAACTTAGAATCTTGATCTCAGGTGACAAGGACAACATGTAAGACAGCATCCTCATTTCAAACACAAGGACTTGACAGATTTAACATACTCAAGCCATATTCATGATGGTCAGTGTTATCCTTTTAACAATATACCCTCAACATAAATTTAAAGCTACTTTTTGTGTTAGAAATTCCTTCTTTTGCATCTGGGCATTAACAGTAGAAGCGCCAAAGGTTATTTTGACCCTTCTTTCAATTTACAATGCTTTATTTCAGCATACAAACGAGAATTGTAGCTCATTTTTTGAATTTCTGATATGCTTCCATGCATTCTGTGACAATTTTTTATATTTTAATTATTAAAATGAATAATCACAGAAATATCTAAGACAGCTAACAGGGTCCATTTTGACCCTTATAAGAAAAACGACATTCAAATGAAAGTATCTGTTTTCGACCTCCCCTAACAAATCACTTGTTTTTTCGTGAATGAGGAAACAAGCAACTCCTATTGTGATAACTAAGAGGAGAAAAGCAAATTCTAATTTAGTCTAATTTCAATGATACATGTCCAATGTGTGCACCCTTCAGTTAGCAGTATCGTGCATCCAGCTATATCAGCATGGTACAGAACATTTTGAGGGAAAAGTCTTGTTAGAGCTAGTCAAAAACTGAACACAAGCAAGATGTTTCTGCTGATAATGTGAATTCCTAGAATGAAAAAAATAATTGTAATACTGATGAACATTCTATGATTTTCATGTTATTTTCAAATCAGGGCATTGACGTAGACATTAACATACAGAAGGATGAGACAATCATGTACCAAATCTTTCTGTTATCTGTAAGTACATGTCATTCACACATCCAATTGAAGTGGATCAATGTCACTTGCTTTCAATAACATTGAGACAAATCCTACTTTGGTCTACTCTGTTTAATAGTGAATGAAGCTAAACACTATTAAACATGTACTGCTATTGTGAAAAAAGTCATTTTAGAAATGACAAGAGTTGACAATATTTGTGCAAAACAGCTGAGCCGAGCAGACAGCCACAAATAAACTTACTCTAGCTTTTAAAATCTTGAACTAGTTGATTGAAAATTTGCTGTCAGGGATATAATTCTGAACCATTCAGGAACAATTGTTGCCATGTAAATCAAGATGCAGATTCATCAAATACTTAGCAAATAAACAGAGAAATCCAAAACCAAATTATGGCCAGTAACAGATGTGAAATCTTAACATTTTCTAAAATAATTCTCCTTATTTGAGCAAGGATGAAAAGCAGACAATTGATTTACAACTTGGGTAATTCATTTGTCCTCGATATTTCTGCACTGAGTTCTTATATAATTGTAAAATCCTCTGACAAATCAATTTCAAGTCAAGAATTTATTCTTGTGATCGTGGAAGAACCACGAATTGGTGCTTTGAGCAACAGACGCCCCAACCAATCAAATACAAGCTCAAAAATGAAATAACTTTCAATGTTGCAAGAGACAAAATTTTTCAAGTTTGAGATTCCAGAAACCAATTTGTGATAAATGTAATGAATGTCAGTGTAAAGCATGCACATAAGTTTACATTAAAACCTGTTTTGTGAGATCCTTTTCCATGCAATTTTATTTTTGTGTAATTTTTTATTATGCAGTATATGAATTTCAATGGCTTTGGTGCCACTGTAATGTTTTCGATCAACATACATATATATACTTCAAGACGCTGTTTATTTGTTATTGCTCAACGCACTAGCAACATATGCTTGATTGAAAACAAAACTGTCCATGACATTAAAATTATCAACAATTTGATAGATTATGAAACCAGACAAGAATTACCAAATTCTTTGATAGCAGATAAAATATATGCAGGGATCCAGTTTTCTATAACAATTTGGAAAAGCGATTTCTTAAAACAGATACTGTTACAAATTTGAGTAATGAATATTTAAAATAACATAAATGATTAATATCTGGCAATAATTTAATATTACACTCTTGTGCACTTATTTTAAGCCAAAATAGCAATATATACAAGCAATGTCGTTTATTACCTTATAATGGCGATTCAATAGAAACTTGGTGATAAAGCCAAGTTGCATCATTTTTGGCAATTTCGCGACACTGTATGGATTCTTCTCAAAAATATGGGAGTAATCTAATATCACGATCTATGATGCAAGCAGGTTTTTCAAGAAAAACTCGTACAGACTGTAATTAGGGAGTCGATCGCCTAAAATGAGTCAGTATTGTCTTGACCATTGAAGAGTTAGTATTGATTTAACCAAAAGTCAAGAATAGGACGAGCGAGTGCTTGTGAATAATCTATTGCATACTTGTAATTAGACATTGAGAGTTGTGTCAAGTGCTACAGAAGGTGTGAAGACATTCTGGGATTTGGCGAATTCTGTACTTCAAGAATTGTCTTTCGACAATAAATTTCCATCATTCCTGAAGAACTGTCTAGCTCTTTACAACTGATTGCATAAAATCCTCGAACCCCAACCTATGAAACAATACCAACTCTGAAAGGAGCTTGAAATTAAAAAAAAGAAAAGAGAGAGAGAGCATCAATCATGCATATTGGGTTATTGTGACATTTACAAGCAGCTGATCACACTACTGTTGTTGAAAAAACTTATTACATGCTTTATGGCGCCAAAAAATAAATCAATTGAAATTGTATCTTTAAGTGACAAAAGTGATTTTGAACTAATTCATTACAGGAAGATGTATGCTTTGGATTCCAACAAATAGTACCAAATTAAGTATGCGCAATTTGAAAACTTCTCCACATATACAATGAGAAATTAAATGCTTTTAAAATGTTTCCATGAGAAATTTATTTATTTCGTTTTGAAGCACTCATGTATTTCATAAATAACTGATGTATTTTCCAAGTATGACTTTTTTGTGGCGCCTCTTCAATGTATTAAAAAAAAATTTCTGTAGCATGTGGACAAAGTTGTTATATGTAAGTATTTATGAAATTTTCGATTTTTTTATGGGGTCCTTATCTACCGCACAAAAACGGGTTTTACTGCATTTGTGTTAATGTCTAACTTTAGAGCATATTGTGTGTAAATTTGCATCATTTGTATTTGTAACTGCGTTTCACTTTTGCTAAAGAATGTTGTGTAATAAAATATATTGTATAGTATAGGCATTTATATAATGTCACTTAAAACAACCTAAAAAGCATGGGGAAAAATAAACTTTTTATAAATTTTTAAAAACTCCACAACTTGTCGATAAAAAAAAAATTAACATCAATTGGACTCAAAAGGGCCAAATTGACCCCTAATGTGACACTTATAGGCAAGTCCAAAATCTGGCTGTTCTAGGGTTCAGATAACTTAAGATCCTACTATTCTAAGCATACATTGTGACAATTCAAACTAATCATTTCAATATTTTATTACAAGTTTAGCATCTAAATAAACTCCAGTACTATTTAGAATTTTGTATGACTAAGGTTATTTAAGCTCACCTTATCCTGTGAAGCAAACCACTGCCTTTTCCCCAAAAAATCAGAAAACATTTTCAACTGAGCAGGCAAGTTTTTCAAGTATTCTTCTTTTAATTTTTCCTAAAAAATAAGAGTATTAAAACATTACTGCATCATAAATTTCAGATACTGAGATTTAAAGGAACTTGTATGTTTCTATGTTAACACACTAGATTCACAACTTTAAAAGTCAAGCATAAATTTATAAAATTTTCACAACATTATCAAAACATTTTAAAAGATATATTTAAGTATTATAACATTTCATATTTAACACCATTAACTTGCTTTATATTCTTTATATGAATTTTTAAATTAGGGAACAACTGATAATACAAAAAATGTCCATTGAGTTCAATTTTTGAGTTGTTTTAGAGTTAGATAAGCATACTGATTTTAAAACTGCTATTAGTTTTCTTCTACTGCATCAATTTCTCTCTATGCACTTCCTTCTTCTCTTAAATTGACTGACATGAAACTTCTGACATATGAGGGCTGAATGGTGCGAAAGGAAACCAGCAACAAATTCAATATTATCTAGACTAGTTCAGTTAGGTCCGAGATGCTACAGTGAGGTATCATGCATCACTGATATAGTGAAGCACCTTTAAATGTGGAGTCAAGAGTTCTTGTTTGTATACGAGAGCAGATTTATATATATATATAATAATTTACATTAGCTTTCTCGAGGGTTTTTACTCCATAGTAGTTAAAAGCTCTCCAAGACTTCACGTAATAATCAATTTTTAATTTACCTGCCAAACAAGAAATAATCATAATCTTATCTCTTCAAAACTAAAAGTTGATTATTTTTAAAATTAAGGCAATGTAACAACATCCGAATATCTGAACCAATTAGTAGAAACTTTACTGGGGGAATGAGTGAGTGAATATTAAAATCAAAATGCTCAGCTACACGAAGGCTTTTCGAGATGGACCTCATAATTTTGAACCATAGTCAAGTGATGAGGACATGAGCTGGCAACCCCCTTTCCTTACTACCACACCAACAGGACTCTGAGCTATTGACAGATTTAACATGCATCACTCCCCTATGCAGCGGGTCTTTAGTGGCACTAGGCTAGAACTCATGACAAAGTGGACACAAACCTTTAACAGAGTATATGATTTTAATAGCTTATGAATGTTCATTGGTATAAACAGACAGGAGATTTTTAAATACAGAAGGCTGATTTTGATTGCCATGTAAACTAAATGTGTTAATGTCTTGCTGCATGTGTTGTTATTAATACTATGTTTTTTCCATGTAATCCAATAAAATGGAAGATTTAAAGGTACCAAGCCTCATCAATCCCTTCACCGATTGCATGAATTTATTTGATTTCAGCTAACAATACGTTTCATTGAAACTCAGAATGATTACACACTCACGATTTACCGAGTCTTGTGCAAAATAGCGAAAATATTCTGTACTAGCTGGTATACCCGTTCTTCGCACGGGTGAATTGAAAAATTAAACAATACAGATTGAAGGATAAAGAAGTTTTTAATGAGTTAATTTTACGTGAATTGCAAATTAAACAAAAAAAAAAAAAGCTTTTTGCATATCTCAGTTGAACAAAAAAAGGAAAAAAAAACCCCACCTTTGTTAAATTTTAAGTCTGTAGGTCTACAATAGCTGATAAAGACTTTTTTATATATAACTAACTCCCCATAACTTTCTTGTGGGTCGATATTTGAAAATACCTTCCTAAGCTGATCTCTGCTCAGCAAAAGTAAAACATTGTTAAAAAGTTTTGTGTAATGAACACTTAAAATAGTGTAAATAATTTATATCTGAAAGTGTAATACGCTATTACTTTCTGTTGTATTTATTTTATGTTAAAATTGTAACATTCGCGAGCAACGCCGTTTCTTAAATTATAATGGCGATTCAATGAAAAACATAGCGAAATGTTGACGATAGAGTCAAGCTGGCAAATGTCTAATTACTTTCATAGTTCAAGCTTTATCAGAGCTTTGAAAGACCCGCCTGCTAACTATTGGTTGAATATTCCTGCTAAGTTGGTGTGGTGCGGTAGTTAGGAGAAGGGGGTGCCAGGTCAGGTGTCGTCCACGTCACTTGACCATGGTTTAAAATTACGTGGTCCGTCATCAAAAGCCCTCGTTTAGCTGAACAGTGCGACGTTAATATTCACTCACTCCAAAAAATACAATACAGTAATTATTTTTATACTTAAAAAATGCAATATCTGCCTATTCAATTAAAATTATAGCGTTATAATTAACTACTAACCACAAACAAATTATGTAGTGTGAAAGACAAAGTTTATTTACTTTGAGTACCAGAAGTGATAAAAATGTTTATTTTGATGTAAGCATTAATTTCTTATGTTTCACACATGAAGAAAATCAATAGTAGCTAATCAAATAAAGAGAGATTTAAAACAACCTCTCCCTCCAAAACTTCGGTTTATTCTGAAATAAAAAAAAAATAGGGATTACACTAATCACAGGAATAAATTGGAAGCCAGCACCTTGCGTAGACAAAATAAATTTTCATCTAAAATAAAAGATAGATAATGCTGTCGTGGGCTTTTTTGCAGCGCACGCCGTAATTGCGTGCAGATAGCAGAATTTTCTCCTACTTACTTGACAAATATCATTATATTTTGGACACTTCACACAATATCTTTATAAATTATAGCTTATGTGTTATTCTGATGTATAAGCTATATTACTGTTAAGTTTCATTAAAATCCATTCAGTTGTTTTTGCGTGAAAGACAGCCAAACATCCTCACAAACTTTCACATTTATATTACTCTATGTTATATTTATTTGGTTAAAATTGTAATATTTGCAAGCAATGCTGTCCATTACTTTATAATGGCGATTCAATGGGAATTTGGTGAAATCTCAGGAGATCAAGAGCCAATTTGGCATCACTTTTGTCAAGTTCGTGAATCAATGGATTCTTCTGGAAATTACAGGAAAAATTCACTAATTTCACGATCTATGACACAAATGGATCCTTCTCAAAGAATCCGCGAGGCTTATTCATATGGAGACTGTCGCCAGAACTGAGTATTGTTTTGACTAGCGATTAGCTCGGCTGTTGAATAGGACTTGTGGTGCTTGTCAATAATCTTTTAAATATGTGTATTTTAGACACATAGTTATGTCCGAGTGCTGTAGAAGGTATGAAGTCCATCTGATATTTATTCTACGAATTTTGTTGCTGAATCCTGTATTTCGAGGATTGATTTTCAACAATAAATTCTCATTGTCCTTAAAGAACTGTCTTTGTGACCGATTTGCATAAAATCCTCGAACCCTGATCAACATCAGTTTGGTGCCAGAAATTGGGATTTTATGCCTACCCTTTGATGGATGAGCAACTGAAGGTTTTTTTGGGAAGGCATCAATCCCCGGGGGGGCCAAGAAGAGACTCGAAAAAAATCAGCACACGGAAATGCAGACTGCAAACACTGCTCAAGAGTCAAAAAGAAATTTGGCGTAATAGATTCAATAGTCCGCCAAGTTACAACACCATCAACATCGGTTTGGGCCCGGGAAGGAGAGCGTGCAAAAAATCAATCTGATCCTGAAATAAAACAAATAATTAATTCAAAAGTGCCCCGATGAAAAGCCCAACTGGCAAGAAAATTGCTAATTTTCCCTCCTACAATGAAGCGTATAGGTCATCTGAGAAATGGTGTTTTTTGGGGCCCCCATGTTCAAATAAAAAAACAACAAAAGGGGTTCAGGTGGAATAATGCCCCCCAAAAACAAGGCATAAAAAGTCCTTAAGGAACTCTATTGCCCAACTGGGGGGATGCTGCAAAACCTGCATTTCAAGGTTGATTTTCAAAAAATTTTATCATTTTTAAAAAACTTTTGTTCTTTTGCAAGATTTTATAAAAACCGGGGAACACCAATCAACATAACAATACATGTGTTAACTTTTTATTTCGCTTTAAAAAACCCCATACACACAAGTAATCTTGGAATATATATGCCAGTTTTACCATTCTCGGTCAATTGAGGAATAAGTATATTTGTCAAGCAAGCCTATTTTCAAGTGAAAATTAATGACCTAATTAAATCATAAGGTTCTTACAAAGCATGCACGGGGTGTGGTAGAGTTCACTGACGTGGACTATGGGAACATGTGATAAATATTTCCATGTAATATACCATTAGGCCCCGAGACCACTAAGTATTAATACTTTGCAAAAAATGGGGAAAAAAAGGGAAACAAATATAAAATACAGTATCCTAGCTTAATTTTAGCAAGATGTTCAGTGCCTCATTCAGCTGATATTAAAAAGTAAATTTTAAAAAAATACTGGAAATGTAGTGGGGGTAAAATAAAAAGTAATAGGTACATGGGATGTACATATATATAATGAACAAATATTGTTGAAGGTTCAAACGAGAAATTCCCCAAAATTAATTACTCTAGAAAAGCTATACACAAATATTTATCCTATTTTAAAAATTATTTTTCTGTATTTAATCCCAAATTATTTTTTTTAAAGTTTCAAAAGTTGCTGGATAAAAACCCCCCCAGGGAATGTGATACAAAACATTCTCCATCAGAAAAGCTTAAAATAAGGTTTTGAAAGAAATACTGATTATGTTTTACAAAATAAATAACAGTTGGCGGAAACCTCTTTACCCGGACATTTTCAGCTACAATCGTTTTGTTTTAATTTGTTAAAAACAAATTCAGTTCATTGAAAAGAAATTTAGTTGCTACTTAATTTACTTGTCTTAATTGTTTTAACCGAAAAAAATTCAAGTTTGTATATCCCCGTTGGCGAAGTACAAATTACCGGGTTGATTTTGAATTAAACGTTATACTGAAGTAGGAAATTGGGAAAATGCAAGATTGTTTAAAAATGAGGAATATTTTTAATTGTGGAGAAAAAAAAAGGTTATTTTGAAAAATGCAACCCCAAAACTTTTTTAAATTTTAGACTCGGGAACACATCTCAATGAAAAAAATTTAAAAAACCCCATGTCGATTTTCAATAATACCAGCAGGACTGACAAAGAAATTACAGGAACAATGGATGTCCAATGGAAAAAATAATTTTACAAAAAACCAAAAAAATTGTACAATTTATTACTTATAATTTTAATCATATTGTGTATTTTTTTTTATCAAACACTACATTATTATCAGCATATATTTTGGATCATTCACCATAAAAGTAGCAGCGGATTATGCAACGTTCATTTTTTTTTTTACTCGAAAAAAGGCTTTGCGGATAATGCGCTGTAGCAGATTATATACAGCAGGTGTGTCTAACAAGCAGCCTGCTAATACATAAATTGCAGCTACCATTTTTTTAAATATAAAATCTTCAAAGTTTTTCATTTTGAAATTTATTTCAGGGGAAATTTTTATATATATAATCCATAAAAATATACAAATACCTATAAAACCTAAGTATAACTAGGCAAGATAGGAAATATTAGGCACAGTAGTAATATAAAAAACTCCTGGCCTTAGGAACCAAGATTGCAGATTTAAACAAGTTTTAGGGCTCGCCAACCATCACCTGTAATTTGTCTAAACCACTGAGCCAAAATATATACACACAATGTATTTGCCCCTTAACTGTTCTTGTTTTAAAATAAATTCTTTTTGATAATAGAAATGTCCTTTAGATTAAAATAGATTTATATTTTATCAAACAGTTACATTTGATTTTACTACATTAAATTACTTTTTTAGTAAATTTCAAATTGCATTATGCAACCTTTACTATGGATGGTACACGATTCTCTGTGCGTGTGACTTTTGTTTCTCTTCCTCCTTTTCTGTGCCCAAAAAGCAAGAGGCAGTCAGAGATGTTTTTTAAAGTTTAATAAAAATATTCAGGCTGGTAAAGATAAAGGACAATGATACTTAATCGTTTGCGAATGACAACACTATCAAATTTCACCAATGAGTAACGAAAGATCAATTCAAAAGGAACACCGTAATTTTCGAGAAAATGGCAACTGTAATATTTTAAACATTAATGGATCATTGCATTATTATATTATCTATGTCTGTGTATACATGAAAAGTAATGAAAACAATAATAATTCATTATTTTAAATTTTCACTCCAATCAATGTTTTTTTCCAAATCTGATACATAAAGGTACATATTTTTATGTGTGGCCCGCGAGATTGTAATGTTTTTCCAAAGTGGCCCGCAAGGTCATTTGGGTTGGACACCCCTAATACACAGGAAAATACGGTATGTTGATGTATGAATAAAAAACTATTCGTTGTAAGTACTGTTTGGCAAAAATTGTAAGACTTGCAAATTGTACACATTTTGTATGACTATAAAAGAGGGGTGACCAGTAGCTTTAAAAATTGATGCGAGAAACAAGAACTGCCAGTTTTTAGGAATCGGTCAAAAAATCCAAAACAAATCACAGATCCAAGTTGACAAATTGCTTTTCTCCAGTGTAACGTAAACTTCCAATAATAGTATTTCTCTTTTAAAAATAATATTTTTTGGTACTTAATTTGTATTTTGATTTCTTATAATATATACATGGACACCCTTTTAATATTTTTTTTAAAAAATTTCATTCTTATCCATTTTTCTAATTAAGTAATTTTGTCACCAAATTAGATTAGTCATTCAGCACAAAGGAAATTTAGTACAGAATAGTACCCAAGATACTTAAGAAAATTATACAATTCCCCTATTCTTATTATATTTGTATAGAAAGAAAAGGGAAATAATTACAAAATCTGGATTGTAGGCAATTCTTGTCAGCCCAGTCCTGAAATCAGCAACTTGTTGTTCGATCAAATCAGCACGAATGCGATCTTCTTCAGTCTCAGGTTCTAAGAAAATTAAAATTCTATAAATACTTTTATGTTTAAACTTACAAGCAGGAATTTGCATTGGTTAACAACCTCTGAATATGGAAAAAGGCAATGATTTTATTCCTTGCAGAGTACTTTAAGGATAATTCTTTTTAATATCAATCAATACATAAACTTAAGTCTGCAAAGTAACATTTTCCTCATTTTTTAGGATCCTTTTAAAAATGAATACTTATATTGATTCAGTAAGCAACTTATTATTCAGCACAATATATATTACACTATATTAAAAAGACAATAAAACTGTAAGAAACTTAAAATTATATTTAACAATTTAGTACATGTACATTGCAATATGAACCACCTGATATTTTAGTTGTCCAAGAATAATGCTAGGTTAAATTCTCTTGATAACACCAGCTTTAATCACCCCCAGTTGTCTGAAACAAATCTTAGTTGTTCCAACCATAAAGAGAAATGTTATTACATCACAAGTACTTAAAATATAGTAACATGTAAAATATTATACTCTATCCAAGAAAGTATGACAGTTATAATTCAATAATACTGGAACCTGAAGAATCATTCAAATTAATAATGCATGGTATTTTCTCACGATTACATTTTATGACAGAAGAAATGGAACTTGGCCATGCTATAAAATTGTACAAAGCTAAACTGATCAAAATATTAAAACTTATTTTTGGCTTTTATTTAATACTACATTTATCTTTCTATCAAACACATGCAAAAATATGTACTTTTATGAGTTTTTTTACTGAGTTATGGAGTAGTTTTAATTTCCTTTCATCCATGACCAAGCTTCTCGTTTCCATTTTACTATAAAAAAAATGCAAACTGACAGATTTGATTGCTTGTTTGATAGAAATTCCCTCTAAATTTTGAGAAAATGGTTTTAAAATAATTGAATTTCTTAGTGTAATGGGCCACGACCGGTCCACCTAGAAAAAGACAGCAGGCCACATGTGACCCATAGGTTGATTATTACTGGCTTAGACAATAACATACCTGCATACTAAGCAGTTACTCTATTTTAAATAATTATAGTAACAAATGATAATATAATGATATTTAATATTTAATAAGCTGTTTACAAATAAATTTAATTATAAAAATAACTAATGGGAAAAAAGTCCTTGAGTGACTCAAACTTAGAGCGGTATGCAGGTATGTTACTGTCCAAGCCACCATGCTGCTGAAACTTGATTAAATTTACTTGTATATGATTTGAATTTGAAACTTCCAAAGTTATTTTCTTCAAACTGACTGTCCATTCGACATTATTACATTGAAGATTGAAATCCAAAAGGTATACTACTATTACACAAAGTCACCAAAAGAATTTCCCATATCTTGCCCTTTCCTTATAGGATTCAACCAAGATAATAGTCAAAAAAGCTAATGATTTCAAATTGTACTATTTACACAATATACATAGATAAAAGCTTACAACATATCTTATAAAATATATTCAGTAAATATAGAACTGAAATATATTTACATACCAAGTTTAAGCTTGCGAGCCAAATAACGCATAATTGTAACACTTTGAGTAAGTTTTACGTCACCATCAATATAATATGGAAGCTAAAATAAAAAGTTCCCATTAAAATTTCAAAATAATAGTGAAACAATATCATTTAATAAACTCTTTTTATAAGCTAATAATAAAAAAAATAAACATTACTGAACATTTCTCATTCTTTGTTTTTACACACCACACAATTTGATATTTCTCAAGAAAAGAATATTTTGATATAACAGCGTATTGGCAAAACAGCAAAATTTGAATTTTTTCTTTCTTGTTTTTTGTAGTGCTTAAAAGCTTCAAGTGTGAATTTCAAATCATTGTATATTTCTAGATTTAATGTTGCATAATAATTTAAAACAAGAATTTAGATCAGTATTATTTTTAGCTTGAAATCACCAAACAGAAAGCCATTGTTTCTATCCATTAATAATCCAAAGAAAGTTCTCAATTTTATTTCTTCATATTGTAATGCTACATAACAGCAGTTCTTTTTCTAACTTTTGTACAAGGTGAACACACAAACAAAACTCATTCAACCTGATGAGAGATACAGTTTGATCCATTTCAAAGAAAACTGTTTGCATGCACCTTAATGCCTTCATAAAGATGAAATTTTAGACTAGTTGCATGACTGGATAATCTAAAAACTAAATTCTCAGATTAAAACCTATATTAGGGGATCAACTTGTGGCCCACTGAAGGAATTTTAGTAGTCCCCCATTGGAATCTGATGTAATTAAAAATTTACCTTGTCAGTTTTTTGTTGCAGAACACTTTTTGCTTTTATTCTTGATATTTAGAACATTTCATTGACATGTCTGATATCCATTTGAGATAAAAAGTTTTGAAAGTGACGAATGTTTCAATAATTTTAATATTTCCCAGAAATTTAAACAATTTTAAAAATTAAAAAAACTGTAAAAAATCTCCACAATTTCTAGAAAAAAGGTAGATTGTTAACCATAACAGATTTGCAACAGATATCAATCTTTTGTCCATATTTCACCAAAGATGACCTTGAGTGTGCCACTACTTTTGAAGGAAGGGCAAAAACGTATCTACTACCATATCAACTGTATCATTGATAAGGAACCCCCCAAGCTAGAAAGGCCCCAACATGCGTAAGCACAAAGTTGTAAAATGTTATCAATAATTCCAGTTTTAGAAAAGTCTCCCCCAAGGAATTTTGATCGAGGACCAGCTACACCAGTGGGGAAGGGGCAAAAAACTAACAGAATTCTATTTTTTCAAATGTTGCAATCAGTTGTCAAAGGGTGTTTGTAAGCATCCAATTTGGCTGGTAATAGGCACGTTTTGTGCTGTTAATTTTAAGCTAGATATTACTCACATTCCTTCCGCATTCTGAAACACTTATAAAAAAAAGTCTGTGGATGAGTTCATAATAGCAGCTGTGATAAAAAAAAGAAATAAAACATGAAGAAAAAGGCGATTTTTTCCAAAAAATGTTGACAGATCTTTATTAAGAATGTAGAGGAAATTTAACTCTTACCTTTTTCTTGACAAATGATTTAATTTTATGGAAAATATTTTTTGCATATTTAAAAATATAATTAAAATGAAATTTGATTCAATTAAGCTAAATTCATTGATACAATAGCCCATGAGGGCCAAGTGAGCGAGTGAATATTAACGTCGCACTGTTCAGCTACACGAGGGCTTTTGGCGACGGACCACATAATTTCGAACTACGGTCAAGTGACGTGGACGACACCTGAGCTGGCACCCCTTCTCCTAACTACCACACCACACCAACGGGAGGACGTTTCAGCTCTCGACAGACTTAACGTGCATCGCTGCCCTACACAGCGGGTCTTAAGTGTACATGAGGGTCAAGGCCTACAGAGACCAACTCGGCTTTCGTACAATTAGGCGCTGAGGTGCACGAGCAGATGTTCCGGTCAGGTGGTTGGTCCGACATGAAAACCCAGTGTTTTATTCTCAAGCAAGCTCGGTACTCATTTATCAACCCACTGCAGGGATGAAAGGCTGAGTCAACCTTGCCCAGCCTAGGATTTGAACCCCAGACCTATCACGTAGAACACTGCCACTCGGCCACAGGGCTTCAGTTATTAATTATTTGTAATTATTTAGTATATGAAAAATTAGCTTAATAAATAATATAATTCTTATTAGCCAAATATATTTTTATGTAGACCAGAGGTGTCCAACACGCGGCCCGCCGACTTTTTAAAATTTTTTTAAATATCAGGTTTTTAAAGTTTTTTTCATTTGGAAATTTTTTTGAGGGGAAATTTATATATATATACACAAATCTACAATGTATTTACCTGTTCTTGTTTTAAAATAAATCCTTTTTGATAATAGAAACGTCCTTTAGATTAAAATAGATTTATATTTTATCAAACAGTTACATTTGATTTTACTATTACAACTTTTTTAGTAAATTCCGAATTGCATTATGCATATCCTTTACTATAGATGGTAAATGATTCTCTGTGCGTGCGACTTTCATTTCTCCACCTCCTTTTATGTTTGGAGTGCCCAAAAAGCAATAGGTAGTCGAGATGCTTTTTAAAGTTTAAAAAATATATATTCATTATGGTCAAGATAAAGGGCAATGTATACTAAATCGTTTGAGAATGACAGCACTATCAAATTTTAAAAATGAGTAACAAAAGATCAATTCAAAAGGAACTACATAATTTTCAAGAAAATGGTAACTGTAATATTTTAAACATTTGTTGTCATTGCATTATTGTATTATCTATGTCTGTATACATAAAAAATAATGAAAACAATAATAATTCATTCTGTTTTAAATTTTCACTCAAATGTTTTTTTTGTTTCCAAATGTGATATAAATGTACATATTTTTATGTGCAGCCCACGAGATTATAATGTTTTTCCGAAGTGGCCTGCAAGGTCATTTGGGTTGGACACTCCTGATGTAAACAATTTATTTCATGGCTAATGTGAAATGTTTTCAGGCAACACAGAATAGAATTTCAATTCAGTCAGTTAATGTACTGTAAATAAAATGTTGGTTTGGAAGATATTCTGAAGTAATATTTGTCTCATATTTACCACTCATTCCACTAAACTGACTCGCATTCTCTACTAATAAATCTACAAGAGTAAGGTAGTTTGGCTTATTTGCAACAAAAGTACAGCTGTGATGAAAGAATGCAGCATTGAGACATAACAATACTAAGCACAGTAAGAAATATTCTGCATTAGAATGATATTTTTGAAGTGATAAAGTGAGTATTAAAATCCAAGCTAAATTGTTGGTAGTCTTTTTCAACAAAGAATAAAAAAGGACCTGAAAAGTGTTCATGTTAGCTACATGATAGCAGAAAACAATTGTTCAGCATGGAAAACCCTTTACTAGTGCAGAACTTGTAAAATAATCTCTTTAAAGTGTATAGCTGATGTGCTTTGTACATCACAGGCTCAAGTCATGTCAAATATTAGCTTGTCTGGTGTAACAGCACGGAGACACATAGAGGACCTTGCAACAGATATCTATTCAATAAATTAAAATTCAAAAGCAAAAAAATTCAATTTTATTATGGGGCAATAGCTAAACAATGGATATTGCACAAGTAGCCATTTTTATTTATGGCACTGATAGACTTCACAATTATAGACAAATTAGCCAGTGTTGTTACATTTAAAGGTACAACTTGAAGAACATATATGTATATACTTGTGTCAAACTTTTGATAAATATGAGCTAGACATCAGTGATATATCTGCTACAACCACAGATGGTGATAAATCTGCGAGTGGAGAAAAAAATAGGAGTAACCATTTTACTCAGATGTAATCATCCACCAAAAAGAGCAGATTTCCTAATTTTTTTTGTGAGAATGTTCTTCTTGACATTTTTAATAGACATTAGAAGTATTCCATCTGAACTTCAATTAGAACTTACAGATTTGCAATGGGATCCTGCAGTAAAATACAAGTTTTTTAAAAATCTTACATTAATCTATTTTTGTTCAAAGTACATGGCCAAAACAAGTATCCAAGCATTCATAAACAGGAATTGCTCACAGTTTCTATCTTTGACAAAATCTACATATGTGAACAGTTTTAGAGTAAGATGAAGAACATAAAATGGAAAACAAGAACATGGTGACAGACAATCACGCCTAGCAGCGTTTGCTGTAGCTGGAATGAAATCCAAGATGGTGTCGTCCGTTTATGAATCGGAACGGAAAAATAATTTGAATTTGAAATGCATGATTTCTGACGATTTTTGATTTTAGCAGAGAATTATGTTGATAAAAATTATGAAAATTGGTAGTGAAATAGTGTACTTACCTTTAATGGATGTGGCCAAAAGTATGGGATACAATGAGTGCAGGGATTTTTTTTTATACAAAAAAAAAAGTATGAGGGCTACCAAAAGGTCATTTATTAAAAATATAACAAATGCGATTTTGGAACTACTGTTGTATTCAGGCAAGGAAGCTTTGAAGTGACGCCACATAACTTCGATAGTATTACTATGAACGCTGAATCAACAAATGGTTACCTTAAGGCGATGATAGCCTCTTTCGCTCAACCTTTCGTAAGAAGATTTCCAACAGTCAGATATAACAGTTGTTCCTGGTTCGATCCATAATTCAATCTGCCGTCCTGTCGTGAACAGCAACCAGTAAACAGCGTCCCATCTTGTGTTCTACGCCGCCAAAACCCCACTGTCCCTGCACGAAATGAACCTTATATTTTCTGTTCCCAATTTTACTCTTGCCACTCCTCAACTGTTTTACCCCCTTCAAGCTTCTCTCTTTGGCGTTTAAGAACAGTATGTTCTACACACATCGACGATAGCTGCACCAATGGGCAACAACCGGCAAATAAATCCCAAGCTCCTTAGGAATTCGAGCGAACGAGGAACATCTGAAGAGTTCATAAATCAAAAGTAGAATGGTTGAAATCGGCAATTTGCTGCCTGAAAAAAAAAGAACTGAATCATATAGATTTCTTATTGCGGCAGCGCAAATTTTAGCAGCAAAAGATGCAACCGTCAAATTTTCTGGATGTATCCGGAGCAACCTTCATGTCACAGCCACATTTTTCGCAATGGACCGTGTTTGAAATCATTGAAATCTTCGAAAGAAATGAGAAAAGAAAATTTTTTATAAATAAAGTTGACCAAAAGTGTGAACTCGGAACACCTTTTGGACCATTGAAATTGAAAGAGCCTTTATGTTACTTGAAAAAAAATCCTGGTACTCATTGATAAATCTGTAAATATCCATTATCTGCAGAAGCACAAAAACAAAGAACAGCAGCAGGTTATGAAGGAATGGATTGAAAATGATTGCATTTTTTACAGTATTTGAATTAAAATCGTCTGTAATGCAGAGTTTTACCGCGCAATAAAAAGAAACCAATAAGAATGAAGTATTAATTAAAATCGTCTGAAATTAACAGGATTAGCACGTAAAAAAAACAATTAGAATGAACTATAAGAAACGTCACCTCCATGGCAACAACATCACCAAATGAACGAAATTTCAAGGCAACCATATTGCAATTTTATTGCCCATGTTGGTGAACATAAACAACAACTTGCCACTATTACCCTGGATATCAAACTCGCACCTTAAAAAGTTATACCTGTAATTTATTCCATATTATGGAACATCTTGAGAAAGTTTTTCCGATTGAGAAGGAGTTACAGTGCACTTGTCTATCTCCAAAACAAAAAAAGAAAGAAAAGACTGGACACTATTAACCAAGGATATATTTAGGGTTAAACCTGACAAGATTAATGTCAAATGTTAAAAATTTGTTATTGCATCCCCAGATTCATCCCTCCCACTAAAAGCATTTGTTTGTTGCTCAGTTATTTTATGTATTAATTAAATTTTAATTAACATGTGTTTTTTAAGTTTTAAACACTATACTTCACTATAGTTAAAAATTTAAATCTTTTGAAGTAGCTTGATACCTGCTGTCAAAAACAAATTTAAGTTGATGAATTTGCAAAAATTTAATAATAGGTAAGTAAGGGTCTAACCCCCCAAAACCTGACAAGGGGTCTATGAGGCAAAAAAGTTTGGGAAACTGATTTAAATACTGACTGACATTTAACCCAAACATAAACTAAAATGTCTATAATTACTTTACTTGATGTAGCTTCAATATAAAAATTTAATTTAGTGACTTTTTAAATGATTATCATAAGATAATAGTAATGGTGGTCTCTCTTTCTAAGATAGCAGAATCAATGACTGACTCCTTTGCCAATCTATAAGCTAGGATCTTCCCAGGAGCCTTTTCTCTGCATACCTGTAGTCCTACATCCTTCTACTCATGGACTTTTTTTAAATCATGTGAACAACATAGCAGATCATTTCAGTGTGATATTTCAGGATGAGGATTATATTTTCTTCTGTCAATACATGACAATTGCTTATATTTCCATTGATTTAAGGTAAGTTGAGCTCTCTCCTCAATATTTTATTCTTTGATGTTAAATACTTATACATCTCGGTTAAAATGCATGTTACTGTAGAATGTACAGATAATTTTATAAAGGTAAAATCCTAGCTGGGCACACTGCTGTTTTTGGCCATTTTTCCCACTCAAATGGGCGGCAGTCTTAGCTGGAGATAAAAAACCCTAAAGGGCAAAAAGAGCATTTCTACGAGAAAAATGCAGTAAAATAAAAGAAAAACAGCATTTTAAAAATCACCTCACTTATCACATTCTCATTTACACATGCAACCATACAAATCTCATGGCAAAACATATACTAATCCATCACTCAACCATCAATCGTACCCTTTTGTTCAACCAAACGCATATCCTTTTTACACTTTGGACATTCATATCTGGAAGGAATTAATCCCTCTTTCATAACCCAATCTAAAACAGCCTTATTTCCTTTTTCTCCAAGCAAAAAAAAAAAAAACCTGTGGTTACCTCACTTTCAAGCAATTTTCTTTCGCAAGCCATTCTAACAACCAGTGCAAAATCAAGCAAAAAATTGGAACATGTGGGGAAGAACATAAGAGCAGGGGCGAACATGACATGTTGCAGCAAGCAGGGTCAAGGGTGAAAATGGACGCGATGTCCACTTATCCTCCGATTTTTTCTGCTTGACCGGTTTTAGGGTTGCCATTTTTTAACCACCAGACTGGACAATCCGGAAGGGTTGCCATGTTTTAAACTTTACTGCCAAAATTTTTGTCGCCAAGCAGTGTGCCTAGCTAGGATCCACCCTTTTATAAATTCAAATTTTCTCCATTTCTTATATAAAATTTGTTTTTGATACATGCAAAAACTATTTTAAAATTTTCTGCTGTTTCATTTATGATACTTCAATGAGGAAAATCTGCCTTTCAGTGATTGGAAGTTAATTTCTCTCTGACGTGGAGAAAGACTACATTTCTTAATGTTTTGAAGCTCGGAAGCTGTGCTCGACAACAAAAATAGTGAAATTTAGGAATTTCTTGAAGTCTTTAAAATAAAACAACCCTTTTTAATTTATATGCTATGGAAAGATTACACTATTCATGAGAAAACAGATTTCTATGAAACACAAGGATATTTATTTTATGTTCTTGTTCAATAACATTAGACCTTAAGCATCTTATACTCTTTAGCTGTACAATGGATACTTTTTGTGTGCACATAATAAATATTTAATATAATTGATAAAAATTCTCATACATTAGGGAAATCCAATCCCAAAGTTCCTTTCTCTTTCAGCCATGCACTGCGATCGAATTCAGGAGCTGGCCCATATTCATACTTTTTGTCTTCATATTCAGTTTCAGAATATGCTAACATAAGACGGATAGGTTGAGCAAGCTAGAGTAAAAAAGGAATAATAAGTTTACAATATTTATTGCTTGTACATCACTTTCAAACAAGTAGATATTGAAAATTTTCCTTATTCAATTCCTACTATTAGCTCGCACTGTCTATATATTTGGAATTTTCAATCATTAATAAATTACATTTTAAAGTGCTGAAATTTTATATACAGGATCATTTTGGATGACAATACAATAATTTAATTATAATTAATAAAAATTGATTAAAACTAATTATTTAAAGAATTACAAATACAGCCATTTTGGGGACTTGTGTCAAAACTTGAAAAGGTTTTTTTCTCATGTGTTAAAGCATTCAGTTGGACTGAAATTAAAAGGACAATACAATACTTTAATTATAATTAAAAAATTAATTACCACTTAATGTTATGATTCTGTCATAAGTATATACATATTTATATTAATTGTAACTATTAAATGAAAAGTAGCTAAAATAAAATTTTTCTTTGTTGATCTAAGTAGGAATTGACTTAATTTTTTTTTTTTATGTATTATTTAAACTGTATTTGGAGCTAATGACCCAAACGATTTACTGAGAAACAAAACATTGCATTAAATTTCCGTGAAAAATCCAGGAAAGTTGATTCGCCAAAACAAGATTTTATTCAATTGGTTAATTGTAATTCATCTCAATCCTACAGACTTGTGTTTCTTTAGTCGCGGTTTTTGATGAATAACTTCCGAGTTTGTAAACATATTTAATATCCGTAAACTGATTTAAAATCTACATGAAATTGCAAACAAAATGATACAAAAAACATTTGCTTTATTTAATTATTAGTTGAAAAAATATGAAAAACAAAGAATTCTTCATTTTTGATAGTAACGCAGTATTTTTCAATAGTATAATAGGTATGTTGAAGCACAGAACTTGAGGTATGACAAAATATCTTTGAATTTATTCAATTCCTACTATTAGCTCACGGTCTCTATAGATTTATTTATTTTGGTGGAATTTTCAATTGTTAATAAAATACATTTTAAAGCACTCAATTAAGCTGAAATTTTATGTACATGATTATTTTTGATGACAATACAGTAATTTAATTATAATTAATAAAAATTGATTAAATCTAATTCTTCAAAGAATTACCAATACAGCCACCTTGGCATCATTTTTGGCAACTTAGCGAACATTTTGGCAACTTGTGTCAAAACTTCGGAAAAGATTTTTTTTTTCTCGCGTGTCTATTTTATACAATTAGTTTATTCTCGTGCCTTTCACCAATGCCATCGACTGTATTTAGCTTTTGCTTGATGGCAACATGTTGTTTGTTTCAAGTTGTTTGTGTAACAATTGTTATGTCAAGATTAAATGTAATTAAACCATTATCGTTTGGCGAAGTAGTTCATGTACTACTCAGCAAGATTAAATGTAAAACCATAATCGTTTGGCAAAGTAGTACATGAACTACTCAACAAGATAAAATGTAAAATAATGTTAATTGCTGTTCTGTGAATAAATGTTTTGATTGGAATAAAATGACGGCTTAGTGTTTCTTGGTGCCGTAAATTAATCCAAAAGTAACCTTTAAATACATAATATTTGTGGAACATTCAACTGTTTTTTAATCAAATTTTTAATTTAGTTTATTCAATTCCTACTATTAGCTCACAATCTCTATATATTTATTTATCTTGGTGGAATTTTCAACCATTAATAAAATAATTTTAAAGCGCTTAATTGAGCTGAAATTTTATATACAGGATTATTTTGGATGACAATACAATAATATAATAATTAATTGATTAAAACTAATTCCTTAAAGAATTACAAATACACACAACCACGTTGGCATAATTTTTGGCGACTTGTGTCAAAACTTCAAAAGGTTTTTTTCTCACATTCCAAAGCATTCAGTTGAACTGAAACTTATATACATGATTGTTTTGGATGACAATATACTTCAATGATAATTAATAAAAATTAATTACCACTTAGTGTTGTGATTCTGTCCTATGTATATACATATTTATATTAATTGTAACTATTTAATAAAAAGTAGCTAAAAAAATTTTTTCTTTGTTGATCTAAGTAGGAATTGACTTAAAAATTTTTTTTTATATTACTTGTATATTATCATGTTCATTATGTACCAAAATCGGAGCGATTGTAGAGAAAAAAATTTTAATCTAAAACTAAGATATTTATCAATATGAGAGACTTATTTGGTACAAAGGATTCTCAGCTTTAATAACATAATTTGTGACTGAAAATATTTTTGAAACAATATGCATTAAAAATAGTTAAGTCCGTGCCTTTACGCTAAAAAAATATCATTTTCAATTACCTCGGATCTTTAAGAAAATTACTAATTTCTCATTTTGAAATTCTACAAAAGATACCATGTAATATACAACTACAGTATTAAGGAAGTTATAAACTTGCATTCATCGGTAATACTTCTTCCACCAACAATAAAAAAAAAAAATCTATTATAAGTAATAAATGCATAATACTGAAACGTAATGACATTATATTTGATCACCAAAAGTAGTAAAAAATGTCAAAGGAAACACTCAAAATTAATAATTACATTTATAAAATGCATCTAAGCGGAATTTTAGTTAATAGCGGTTCATACTTATTTTTTTAGGTACTGCTAATAAATCATATGCACTAAAATAAAAAATTCAAAAATTAAAGAAAAAAAAAAATAAATGGAAGAAAAATTTTAAAGATTAATAACAAGAGTCAAAATTCGTAAGCAATTGCAAAATTCTTCCGCCCAGATGAACAAAGGCCACTGAATGTAACAGCATTAATGCAAGGAAACCGGTACGCCGCCATGAAAAAGCACCAACTTGTTGAAGACTAAAACAAATTTCAAACATTATACACAAAAATCAACTTACACCTCGAATGTTCCAATATGCTAAAAGAGGAGCCATTTTTCAATTTCAGAATAAAGTTTTACAATTATATATCTAAAAAAAAATTAACAAGAACCTTCTCTAACAGTTTCCGACAACGCCGCGAAACACAAAAGATATATCGTTTTATGAACAGCAACTTAATCGATATTGATTACAGTATTTTAAATTAGAGCTGCCAGATTTCATTGAGAAACTTGAAAATCATTTAATGAGGTTGATTCGGAATCACGTGACCAAGATACTAACATTTCCCCACGTTTCGCATCAGTGTGTAAATTTCGTATGCTTGATATGTTTACTTCTTGTGTGTGAAGCTTATTTCTAAAACTTTATTTATTTTTATTATATTTTTGCATTATCCTTGTTTAATAATTAGGTATGAAGTATTTTTAGTAATTTTTTTAGCATAATTTTTGTTTCAGTTTAGTATATTTGTTATTTGGTGTTAGTATGCGAAGCCGGCGAATACTTGTAGTGTTTGCTTATATATATATTATTAGTTCTAGATTATTTTTTAGCATCCTTATAATAAGTCCTCTGTTTTTATGTAGTTTATTATGTTTATTTACGCACAAGAATGATTTACAGTATAGAATTGAGACCACTGAATTCGGAAAAACTTCTCATAGGTGTCCAATTACTTATTGGTAGATAGTGTATCACTCCATCAGGAGTGGCTCTAGGGCCGGACAAACCGGACCCATGTCCGGGGCGGGATTTGGACCAAATTTAAAAAATACTTTAAATATATAGCATAATAGAATAACTGAGAATATATATATAATTATATATATATATATATAAGTGTGTTATAAATAAATTCACATAGATGAGTAACGATTATAATTGAAAGAACTACTGAGTTAAAAGAAAACTGGGTTATTCTAATTTCAATGAAATTATTTTGTATACACGTATCTCTATAGTTACAGTTAAGAGATATGGATTGAAAAATTTTATGTTTAGATTAAATCGAAATAATATTGTTAACACGAAATCTTTTTCACAAGAGAGCTTCCATTTCCGGAACGAGGCATTGCACAACCTTCATTACTGTTTCCAGAGTTAAAAAAAAATGTGGTTCATTTGTCTTGTTTATTGTAAATTTTGATTCCATTTTTCTGAATCATCATGTTAAATCAATGTAATAGAGGTGGTTTTAGATTTTTTTTCTCTCTTTTTTTTAACGCATCAAGAGAAATTTAGTAATACTATTTTGTAATTATATTCATAAAATTAACTGTGTTATTGCTGATTGGAGTATCGAAAAGGTATTTTATAAAAATTCTTCCAGAATATTTAATGTGAATTAGGTCAGTAAAAGATGAATTATTTGGATGTTTTCATCTTTTTTTATGTAAAAAGAGATAAATTTAGTAAATTATTTTTGTATTGTAAATATACTCCCAAATGAAATTACATGAGTATATGAAAAATATTTCGAAATGACATTTTTTAAAGAAGCTAAAAGACAGAATTTTATTTGACTGAGAAATATGATGCATTGTAGTCCATTTTTTTGAGTATTTTTATTAGTGTTAATTTTAGTGATTATAAAGATTATTAATTTCTAGTGTTATATTAATAAGATTAAAATGGAAAGTATTTTTTCTGAGGGTGTTGTATAAGTAGAACGTTTTTCTTAGATTAAAAAGTATGTTAATTCATTCTATATTTTGTGCGTGCTATGTACAGATGTATATGTGGGTTTGTTGAAAATATAAGTTATACATATAAATATATAAATTAGTTTTTCCTAATTTTAATATTGAAAAATATACTTATCAATACAAAAATATAGTTATCAATTCTATATAGAAATATATTAATCATAAATCAATACAGTGTTAAAAACGAAAAAAAAAATAATTTTTTTATATTCTTTTTTTTTAAATTTACAAAAAATTTTTGGGGAAAATCCAAAACACATCGATTTTTAATTCAAATGGGTCAATTTTTGATGAATTCAAAGTTTTTGTATGAAAGCAAAACACTATCAATTATCTTTATACTTTCCCTACTTAATTTAAGTACATTTTTTTGAAAATTTTAGGATATCTGAGGGAGTGGATAAAAAACTATCTAGTGCTCAAAACAAAAGGTAAAAACAAGCCCACATTAAAAGACAAGCTGGAAGTTTACTGAACTGCTTACAAGGCACAAAAAAGAAGACAGTTTTTCGAATCAGATTTGTTTCTAAAAGAAGATGTTGCAGATGAAATAAAAGAACCGATAGTGGCTCTTCTCTTATGGATCCCCTCCAAAAAAAAAAATCACAATATTTTTAACGATGATATTTGTTAGACCCGTACGGGCTACCTATTCCATCAAAGCCAAAGATTTTTTGGTAAAGGCCCCTTCAAACCATTACAGAGTGTAAGTTTCCCCATCGCCCGGTCGAAGGTTGCTCACATTATTATACCAAATTTTTTTTTTAAAAAACGGGAAAAAGGTTATGCGTTGGTTTAAAACCCCCCCCGAATCATAGTCAAAGTCAAAATCTTGGATTGAATTTAGTCAGCGATATATATTGTAAAACAACTGGCAGCGACTCGTAAAGACTTATTATTGCGGAGACTAATTATTATTGCGAGGTACTTCAACGCAATGCAGCTTTAAAAAATATTTTCCCAAAATTTTTTAGCCCTTTCTTTAAAGGGGTGATAAACTATCTGATTCCAATAATGGAAATTTTTACAAAAAACAATTACTTGCAAATTTTGACCCAATTGGAGGACAGTTTCAAAGTTAAAATAAAGAAACAAAATACATTTTGGGGAAAAAATATTCAGAACGAAATAATTTCCTTTTACATGAGAACAAAACTACAAATTGTTCATAAAATTAAACAAGCCAAATTTTTTCTATAATTTTGGGATTGCACCCTGATGCCAATAAAATCGAACAAATGATTTTTTGGCAAGACTTTTATATTTTTAAAAATTTAATTCAATGAAGTTCAAAAAAATTAAATAAGATTTTTTGGGTTTTCCCTTTCCCGGGGTAGACTGGAAAAGAGCTTTCAAATTTAATAGAGAAATTTAAAAAAACTGGGACAAAATTTTCTAGATATACGGGGGCGGGCTTACAATAATGGAGGGCGAAAATCAAGGGTACAATCTAGAATTAGGATGTTCATTTCACAACAGCTACGTACCATTGTATTTAAAGTTTAGTCTTAAGCATATAAAATCATCCTTGAACCTATAATTTTTCTAATACAGTCTAAAAAATTTATTTATTTCATCGTCAACTTTTTACTGGACCATATTATTACAATATAAAGTTTATTCAAATGAAACCTGGTCAGTGCGTCTAACTTTCGGTACACGGGGGGCCCCACGTAACTGCGTGTATAGGGCACCCTCTATCGGTAGAGATACTGCGCGTGCGCAACGCTTGACGTTTCATAGCACGGTTTTCACGCCGAAAGAGGGTGGCTACACTTTTCTCCCCTACGAACATGCAGGCCAGTAAGAAGGAACAATGAGAAGTGATTCGATTTTTAGTGGCGGAGAGAGTAGGAGGCCATAAAATGCATCGAATGATGAAGACTGAGTACAGTGTGTCGTTTTGGGGAGGAATGGGCAAAAAATTATTGAGGGGTGCGGTGAGGATGAAAGGGCATTTACCGGGAAAACCTTTTTGGGCATCACACCCGGAAAAAATTTTGGAAGTGAATGTTTTTAGTCTTGAACGACCACAGAATTGGCAAATCCATTGGTTACTGAGTATTAGGTAGGCACCACTCACACCAAAAGCATCGACACTTGAACTTTAAAAAAATTTTTGGGGCAGTGGGTTCTTCGCAACGACCGCCGAACGCTCAATACCTACCTGTCTTTTAATATCTGCAACATTGTCCTGAGAAAGGGAAAGGGTTTTTTAAAAATTTTGGCCCGGGGGAACGGGAAAAAAGCGTCAGGAAGCAGTGGAAACTGAATTCACCCCTTTAAAAAAATCAAAGGCTGTACACTAGTTCTGGGAAGGTAATTATTTTCTTTTGGCCATAAGGGCCCACTGCTTGTCAAGTTCCTGGGAAAGGGAAACCACAATGCCCTCGTTAAAAGGGCCACTTTACAGGCCTTGATGAGCAATAAAACGAAACACACAGGCATGTTGTCCAATGACTTATTCTCCCCATTCTTGCCGCCCAACACGGCCAATGCGATGAAGACGTTTTTTTCCACGCGGGGGGCCCAATCCTGCCGCAGTCCACACTTTTCATGTGTGATTTTCATGTTTTAGACCCTAAAAACGGGTTCAGGGACATCGATTCAATTTGGATAAAAATGGGGACTGTCCCTAGACACCGAACTAGCTTTTAAATGATGGAATTGCCCGGAGTGTTACAATGAGATAAATTGCCAATAGTTTGGTACTATTTTGAATATATGTACTGATTTTTTGGATATGGCGATTTTTTGTCGACCAAAATTGGGGTTTCAGCGTGTTAGAATGTGGGTTTCTAAAAAATGAAGAGACATTTTAAAATTTTTAATATATTTTTATTAAGATTTTAAACTTAAATTACTTAAATATCGAACAAACTTATATTAAGTGAGAACAAACCAAAAACACGTAGCCGTAGTTAAACAGATAGCGCAATTGGATCACTTATCTAAAAAATTTATGTTATCCGCTTGCCCCAACCCCAAAAATTTTGAATCGGTAATCTTCCTACCGGGAATTTCCAATCAACCGATATTCAGTTAGGCTCGGTACAATGGTATGTACCTTGTAGTACTGGCAGATATATTTGATTCTTGGGGGGCGTAATTTTCACATCTACCTTTTTTAAAATGAACTTTTCCAAATTGCCATCCCCACTAAAACTTCTGTCCTTTTTTAAAGGTTATCTTATTTGCACTATCCTTCGTTTCACTTTTGGATTTGGGTAGGAAAAGATTTGCCAAATGGGCCATAAAAACCACAGAGGTTATGTTGAGAAAGGACGCGTGGGTCACGAAAACTACATTTTTGAGTTAATAAAATCGTTCCCGTTATTTTCATAGTGACGATTTTCTTTTGCCCCCCTTATATATAAAGGGTTTTTTAAAAACCCATCAACTCGTTAAAACCGAATAGAGGCATTAAGCCCTCAAGGCATCAATTAGTAGGTATTTATAATGCTTTTTAGGTTCAAAATAATGCAAAAAAGGAACCTAAAAGAATGGGCCCTTAGATTATTAAATTCTATTAAAAAACAAGTTCCTATGCTCCACATTTTTGGTATAAAACTTAAATTGCATCCAATGAAGTATTGAAAACAAAAAGATTACGATCTACCATGGGCATGGAACTTAAAATTTTAACCTTAAGATTTTTGGATTTCTCGGATGTGGTTTTTGAAAAAATGGCGTGATGCAAAAACGGCCAGGAGATTGATATCCCGTTATTTTGGGGGGTGACGCAGCCAACGAGTTCGACGAAAAAATATTTTGATTACGAAGCAGAGATGATCTGGGGGAAAGATCCTAAAAAAATCCGAGAAAAGTTTTTTTTTAAATTGACCAAGAAATTTTAAATTTAATGAGTACCCAAGAATTTTTTTCTTTTTTAAAAAATGTGTATTTTAAAAAGACCCCCTAAAAATATAATAATTAAAAACCGTAAAAAAATTTAGAAATGATGTTGACAGACGGGGAAACAGTTTTTAAAGCGCTTGATCTAGCAGATGGATGTTTGTTTGCTTTTTAAGGCAAAAAAAACCCCTAAAAAGTTTTAAAAATTTTTTTCAGTTTTAAATTTGCACCCAAATCTTGCATCGCATTAAAAATTTTTTTTCTTTGCCCAATAAAATAGCAAAAGAGATAGGGGTCCCCCAAAATTAAAAAATTTTCTTACGGGCCCCAACTCTTCAAGATAAATCAAATGGTTTACCACATTGGCAAAAATGAAAAAAAAAGAACAAATTGATTTAAAACAATTGATGAGAAAGAGTTTTCAGGTTTAAAAATCAGAAAAAACACTTTTAATTTTTTTATTTTTATTTGTCAAATTTTTTTTGTTATATATATATATATACACACTGTTATTTTTTTCTTTGCAAAAACAATTCGTTTTTTTTAGCGAGTTTTAGAAACAATTTTTTTAAAAATTTTTTTCTTTTGTGGAGAAGGGCGGATTTTTATTTTTGTCCGGGGGGAAAACTGCTGAGCCGGCCCTACTCCCCAAATTCATAAAATAGTGTAATTTATAAGAAACATGTAGAAAGAAAAAGGTCCTTTTTGAAATTTAATGTTTTTGCTTTCATTTCGATTCGCTTAGTAATTCCAACAAAAAAGTTTAATGTTTTAAAATGCTATCTCTAAAATTTCTCATAGAAATATGGAACTTTCAAAACATAAAATGCAAGAAATATAATTTTGAAAATGAAATTATAATAAGATTTGTAAAACATAAATTTTTTTTATTTAAAATTTGATACCTATTTTAATTTTTAAAACCAACAGATTTATACTTTTTGAGAGAGAGTGCATAAAATAATAGTTGGGAATAATGAAAGTTTTTTTTAAAAATTTGGGAATTCTTCGTGAGGGAAATGAAATTGTTTTTAAAATCTTTTAAAAAGGTTTGGGATATCTGAAATAATCAAATTATAAACAAACCTTTTATATGTTTTTTTTGTTTGACTTTTTGTAATTTTTACCCCTTTAAAAGGTTTGAACTTTTTTTGAAATGCCTGTCTCCCCCAAAATTCAAAAAGTTTGGGCTTTTTTTTAATTAAATTAAGAAACATGCTTAAAAAAATAGGCTTTTTAATAAAATTATTTTATAGTAGAAACAAACTAAGTTGTTTTCATGAAAATTTTTCGCATACAGATGCAGAAAATTCTTATTGGACACAGTTCTACTTAATAATCATACTCATTTTAATATGCCTTATTTATTGACACTTAATTTTAACACTACATGAATACACTACAAGTAAATAAAGCAGTTCTTGATCTGCTGTAGAAATCAGACTCTATAAGGACAAATCGAGGATCTAACTGCCAATTTTCAATGTGCATAATATCTCTTGTTCAATTATTATATCTCAATTTTTATCCTATCTAATAAAATTATCTGGAAACCTTATAAATGGTTTTTCAATTTATTTACAAGAAAAAAGTAATAAATATCATCAACCCAAACAAATAAAATGATACTGTAAAAAAAATTACAGAAAATCCTCTCCTAAATCACAGATTAAAAAGCTAAAAAAAGGTCAAATTATACAGAATTTCTGAAATTTATTTAATGTAACGAATATTTCGTTATCACTGATTATGCATCTAAAGTATCCTTTTATACATAATTATAATTATACTAAAAAAAATTGAAAATGAAACAACATTAGAAAAAGGATTCAGAATTCTTGCTCTGAAGTTTGATGTTTGAAAATATATTAACTTCAAATATAAAATAAATTACTTCAAAGTTTGTCTAAGAAATGCTAAATTAGTACTCATACCATTCCAAAATTTGGAACATACGTATTAAACTGCCAACTAATTTCGCCAAGCAAAAAGACACATCACGAATTTAAAAAAAAAATTATATCATTATAATTACTTTGTTCAAACATGATCATGAACAGTTTCCACTATTGGTTGTATATCGCAGCATTTGGCGGTTTTATAATTTGAAGAAATTAGTGGATATTATAATATACAAGTGCTCCAAATTTGCGCTTTCAACACACGTCACACAAAAATATCAGTGATTTTGGACAATTAACCCATTAAAAATAATTTTAAATTTTTTTCTGAAATTACCTTTTTTTACTGAATTTTGCATGAATATAGATTATTCCAAACAGCAATTTGTCAAATTATTCATTTAAGGATAAATAGAGAATTGAAAAAGGTTGTTATATTAAAATTTCGAATATTTCTATTACTTTTAGAAAGTAAATATATATCCTACAGAATCAAATGTCTATATGTAAAATCATATTTGGTTTCATGATCTTAATTACTGATAAATATCATAGAACTGATCTAAGTATACTTCTTGGGTCAATATTCGTAAATAACTCAATACAACAAATTTATTCAGGACTTAAATTTATAAGCAGGATAGTATCAATACAGATGAACCTTTTAGACTTTTACTCTTATGTGTAAAAATTAAAATCCAGAGTATTTCTTAGGCTTAAGGCTTTCTCCCCTGCTGATACGCCAAATGAAATCTCGAACGTAATGTTAATCCTATGGAGTTTCTTTTCTCTCCTATATTTACATCTAGAGTATTGCTTGCAATTGTGCATGTGGAATAAAATGCATCTATAAAAAAGCTAAAAAATTAAACTCTTCCATTATTTCGATTTTTTTAAAAAATTTCTAAGTATTTTAAATATTATTTAAAAGATCTGAAAATTCATATCTAGTGCATTAAAAACGATCATAAAAACATTTTAAATTATCGGATAAAAAAAGTAAAAAATATTAAAAATTTCCTCTTTTTTATGCTCTTCAAACGCGCATACACTTTTAAAAATTTTTAAATTAATTTTTTGCGAGTACTATTAAATAAAAGAATGCCATTTGGTAAGAGGAAAGTAAACTTGTAACTCCGCTCTCTTGCGTGGAAGGACAAGGCGAAATTTCCCCGTTTGTTTCCTCATTGATGAATGGTAATCTATGACTTCCTTCCGTGGGGACTGTGTAACAGGTTTTTTTTCTTTTCCAAATGGGGCTAGTTTTCAAAGAAGAATCTTCATAGCGTATTCAAGAAACTATTTACATTTGCGCTATTTCGAGTGCAGTGCATTCTTCTCGAGCTCTGCACTTGAAAATTACTGCTAATACGTCTTTTAAAATAAGTTATTCTCTGTTTTTATTCTATTTTTCTAATTTTTTTTTATATACTAGACAAATTATATTTGTTAATCACTTCAAATGAAATCAATTAATATTTATTAAATACCCCTTTGAATCGTCAGGATAAAGTGAATCAATTTCACATTCTTTCTTTTCAAACCTCCAAAATTGAGAATCGTGCCATGTAGGAGAGCGTTGAAAAAGCTTAGAAAACTTTTCGGTTTGAAAATTCGTCTCTGCGGACTTTCATACATCCAAAATTTCAATATTTAGCTCTGCCAATTCCCGATGGTATTGTGGAGCAAATGTCCCGCTTCTTGCCAAGACATAACTCCTAACGAAGCAATAAGCTTAAAAATTATTTTCGGAAAATTGATAGATTCGGCCAGATAGAAACAAATAAAAATCACGATTACTTTTTAAATTTCAAGTACAGGGGCAATTACAAGTAGCAGGAAAGGAATATTGCTTTTTTGTAATGTGGACAAAAAAAAGGGTGTAAAATAGAAAAAATATTCAAGGACGATGTGTGTGTGTGTGTGGTTTTTTGGCGAGATAAAATGTTTAAAAAGTTGGAACCTTTTTATTTTAATTGTTTATACCTCAGAACTTACAGATCCAAGATATCCTAGATCGATGTCAGCCGATACGTAACCCCTGCTTCGATTCTGGAAGAGGAAAAAGCAAAAAACTTTGTAAATACGTCTTTTGTGCTGGATTATATAAATTAACGCAATGAACTACTGCTAGTTAGGTAATGTAAATATATATGTAAAATACTCAAAATTTAAAATATACCAAACTACAAAAAGCACTTTTGTTTTGTTTTATCTGTTTTTGTTCTGTTTTAGTTATATCTTCAGTAGTAAAGTCATATATTCAATAAATGCTACTAAAAAAAAATCTACATTTGAAAATTTATTTTTGAAAGTATATAATGTGCTTGGTACCCTTTTTAAAATTTTGAAAATTTAGTCAAGCTTTATTAAAAGCCGCTATATATATATTTTAATATTGTAATATAAGTGTATACCCAATCAAATCAATAAAATAGTTTTTACGTAAACACATTTAGCCACATACTGTGGAGTGACACGTGGAACAGGGTCCTCGCCCTCACTCATATTTAATGCACAGACAAATGTTACACAATTTTAATGTTTGACATCTTAGGAAGTTGGAAGAATCCGTGAAATTCCGATTTTCCTCTTTTTAGCTCGTTAATTAATTTTAGTTAAAATTATTTGTTAACTGCGAAATACTTAAATATTTTGGTATTGATTATTCTTAAATATGTGAATACATTCTCTTTGTACCATAGCTTATGTGTAACTACCTATTAATTTTTCTCTTTTGACGCATTCTATTTCCTCAAAAAATAATACTAATAATCGTGGATAAAGCTTTTTATTTGCTTTTGTACTTATAAAGCAAATTTGAGTTTCTCTCTTTGAGTGAAGGAAAGAAGCAAAAAGACAAAAAGAAAATTTTAATGACATAAACATAGAAATCATCGTAAAGTTCTGAGAGTAAGAAAAATTTCAGAGAAAAAGGAAAACGTAATGCATTCGTTTTGTATGCACATACATTTTATTCTTTCATCTCGGATAAAAGTTAATCTCGATGACGTCAACAAATTCGATTTTCCCCTTTTTCCCCACCCTGCCAACAAGACTGACCCCTCTACAAATTTAACATCTATCAAACCCCTCTTGCCATTCATGGGTCTTTTGTTTGTATCTTTTATCTTGCTATTTGTTTGTTTGTATTATTGGAGAGAAACTCTAGATCAGGGTTTCCAAACTTTTATCAGGTAGCTATCCCCTTTCGAAAAAGGGTTTTTCTTTTCAGTCCCCTTCAGTAGCGCACACAGAAATTTTCTCAAGGGCTCGAAAGTTCACTATTCTTGTATATTTTGCTCCCTTTTGATTTTATCGATTTTCGAACAAAACACAGTAAAAAACTACTATTGAATAAATAATTAGCATTAATTAATAAAATTAATCATTAATAACAAATACTTAATTAAATTTTACGTATTATATACTTAGAATTATAATCGATCAAAAAATCGACGGTTTTGGGGATCCGGACCCCATGTGTGTGTGCGCCACTGGTCCCCTTTACATTTTTCTGTACATATAGCATACAACATAACAAATATAATTAAAAAATAGTCTCCAAAAAGTTTTAAGAATAATTTCTGCAATAAAAAATATTGTCAGAAAATTAGGAAAAACGTTTTATAAGATTTCTTTTATTTTTAATTTCACAAGTATAAACAAGTTTTCAGAAACATAGATTGTAATTGCATATTAGTTCAATTTCACTAATATAGTAATGGCCTTTATGTATTGATTAAGCCAATGTTGTTTTTTAATATTTGACCTGAAATTTGCTTTATCATTTTCATAATCACCTAACTAACGCAGCAAATATAAACATTTATTTTATTAAAACAATTTTTCGATTTTACTGAATTATATAAAATGTATTATAATTTTTAATAAAAAATCTAGGCTTTGATGTTTTGTAAAATTTGCCGCCTGTGCGGTATAGCGGTTAGTGACGCCGACTGCTAAAATCGTAGGGCCTGTTCAATTACCTACCGGCCAAGACCTGATAGTTGTAATTGTATAGTGCCTTGCAGCATGGTAGACTCTCTAAATAGCCATTTAGCCTCAAATAACTTTCGAGAGGTTGGGGACTCAGTTTATTATCATTATTTTATCAAAATTGGGTTTTGAACTTTTAATAATAAAAGATAAAATGAGAAATTTTGCCAATGAAGAAGAGGAAAACAACTTATTGGGCATCTCCCAACAGATTTTTGACGTTAAAATCTAAAATTAAGTAAAAAATGATCCTTAGTTTCAGGTTATAAACACATGCAGAATGCACAAGACTTTTCACACAGCTCTAAAAAATTTTAATACCAATCAGAACAATGTGTTTCTAACGTATGGGGAAAAAAAACGAAGGTGTGAAACAAATTAGACACAAAATATAAAATGCGACTGCAAATACTTAGATAGACTCAATTGCAAATAATTTGCAATTGAGTGAAAAAAAATGCAAACATATCCCAATTACTAAGTATAATACATGGATAGGTGACATCTGGATCATAGTTTATTATTGATGCGTGAATTATATTAAAATAGTATGAATTTTTATAACAAATACAATACTTTTTACAATCTATAAAGTACCTATAACAAGTTGATTAAATTTAAATATTTCAGGATATATTTTTCTATTAACGGAATGGGGTTCCCAAATGTCTTATAGTTCGTAGGTTCCTCAATTCAAACTGTGTTCCACGGAACCCTGGGGTTTCCCTTCACGACACAATAAAAAAATTGAAAAGAAACTTTATAAATATGCAGGTGCAACAATGGATTCACGTTCTTATGAAATTTAAGTATTCAAGTATTTAAAGCCCATCTTATTCATTAAAAACTGAAAATTTTTATTATAATATAACAGAAGCAATATTAAAACACACATTTTATCTTTGTATATATATGTTACTTTCTATTAGATTGTGAATATTCTATTGTTTTACTACCTTGGGTTTCACGAGATAATTTATACTGTCAAGCACAATGTTCAGCAAAACTAAATAGTGTTTTCTAATGCAAAAGCACCCCCTTTTCCATTTGTGGGGAAAACACGTAAAATGGAGAAAGAACTTTATCGGCGTATCAACACATTCGATGTTGAAATCTAAATTTAAACAAGAACAAAGTTCCTCTAAATTTCTATTACAAACTCTCTCTCACGTAAAAATACACAGTACATATATCACACAGCTATAAACATTTTAATGTCATTCAGAAAATTATGTTTAAGTGAAATATATTTTTCAATGTGAGTGGATACAAAAAATAAATTAAACTCAGGGTACGTTAATGTGATTGCCTTAATCTCAATAGACCTAGACTTCGACAGTTTGTGTGAAAGATCATTGATTCATTGCATATTATTATTAAATTATCTATGCATGTATAGATGAAAATAATAAAATCAATAATAATTCATTCCATTTTTAAAAATTTTAACCCAATAAATGTTTGTAATGGGGGTTTAAATCTAATATAAATATATATAATCTTTACATGCAGCCCGCAGGATTTAATGTTTTTCGCAAGGTCATTTGGCTTGGTCCGTTCTAAGTCAAGATCGGTCGCTGGTCGCTGGTCATCAGCAGCGCTGGGACGCGAAGCGTCCCTCCGTCCCATACTTGAAGCGGTATTGGGCTCTGGATGTTGTGAGGCCTTTTATGAACTGTGTGTGAGCTCCCCATTGGTGCCTGGAAGTCAAGATCGACAGCGAGAATGACACTTGAGAGTACAGCTTTGTATTCATGACCTTTTTGAACTTTGGAGTCTTTAGTCCCTTCACAAACTTGGAGCGATGGGGAAGAGAGCAATAAAAAGAGGGGTCAGTTGGTTTCATATAAACGTTGTCACAGACTGTAAAAGTCAAACTGGAACCCCACCAATCGAGAAGAATGCAGAAGCTCTCCTTATCTTTAGTTTTGAACAAAAGTAGAAGGGGAGAGGGTTTTTTCAACTGTTGGGAACGAACAGAAGCCATCCCTAAACGTGAAAAAGGGGAAGATTCTAAAAGTGATGTCATTTTCTTTCATCATGACAGCTGTCAGAACATAATCATCAGAAAGTTGAATAAAGTAAGCGAAATTTTGGAAGAATAGTAGCATTAAAAAAATGTTTATTTCAAAATCGAGAAAATAATGGAAATTTAAAAAGAGAAAGGCATATAATTCATCTTTTATGAAGGAACTATTTACCTTCGATCATTACGACCAGTACGACATGAGTACTTCGCCCTTCCTTTGGACACGCCCAATCCCCCCTCCCAGAAGAGGGCGCTTTTATCGTTTTCGAGTTTCGATTTCTGTCTAAGGGCCTCTTAAGGTATCCGACTACGTTCGGAACCGTGATTTTTAAAAAACGCATAAATGGATAAATTTCATTATATTTAGTGTCTTTTAGATTAGAATACATGTATAAAATTGTTTTAAGGACATTTTGACAAAAAAATATTTAAATACAATATTTCGGCAAAAAATTAACTTAGAATAACCTTTTTTTCAAAATGTTCTCCTTTTGTGAAAAATGCTTCTATTATAATAATATTTTACCTGTATGTAGCTCAAACCTCTGTACAGAGGCTCAAATATGAGTTTTGAAAAATTCACATTATTTTCAGAGTTACAACCCATTGAAATAATTATCGGCGTTTTTTTCTTAAAATTTCTCCCCTCTGTTGCCGTAAAACATGGATAAACCCACTTCTAAGTTATATATTTCAAAAATTCTAGTTGAGTCTCTGTACAGAAGTCTGAGCTATATACAGGCAAAATATTATTATAATAGTAGCATTTTTCACAAAAGGAGAACATTTTGAAAATTGGTCATTCTATGCTCATTTTTTGTCAAAATATTGTACTTAAATAATTTTTTACTGTAATACTATTCTTTAAACAATTTTATATACATTTTTTTAAATCTAAGTGACACTAAATATGATAAATATTATCCATTTATACGCTTTTGCAAAATCACGGTTCCGAACGTTGTCGGATACCTTAATACATTTCAGCTGGGGTTGCTTCAATACACAGTATTATACTTCAGCAACATGTGTATAGTCTATATGTTATCATCAAAATTAATGAATTTTGCATTTTGATAACCCTTGCGCAAATACCATTAAATGTTATCCATATTAAAAAAAAATTGTACATCTGTGTAACAAATTTATACCAGTCAAATTCTGAAAAACAGATGTTGTGTTAAGAAATTTCTATACTACATAATAAATAGATACACCACACAAATATTTTATAATTTTTATTTTTTTATGTAAAAGAATTATGGAATCAAAAAGGAATTATTATTTTGACCATGCAGGAGAGAACAGGATTTTTATAATCAATACATACACACAAATTTATTAAATCACAATTTAATTAAAAAATTTTAGTGCCTTAATTTTTTACCACATTTAGAATGAATTTAATTTAAAATAAACAAAAATTTATATAATTTAACTTAAAATAAATAAAAAGTATTTACATTCCTTAGACATCTATCCAAATTCCTTTTAGCAGAAGCTTCTTTTGTGAACACAAAAATAGTAGGAATGGAGCTGGCGACGATTTCTAAATGTTTGGTATTGAAAACAAGCTTATTCAAAGTGGTCAGAGCATAAGTTAGGAGATGGTTTAAAATCCTTACGCTTCATCATCTTATCCATGTTTACTAAACACTCGAATTTTTTTACCGGGATATTAAAAAAAAGATTTTTTTCCTGTACAATCATTTTATCTTTTACTGTAATCGAGTAACCATCTACACTATTAAAATCCGAAGGTAAACAAACATATCTATCTATCTATCTATGTTTGAATCTATGATGCCCTTTCTTCTCACGAACCACACTACGCAGAAACTCGCCAAAGATACCAAAATTTTGGGAAAGATCAGAGGAATCCGTTTTGACCGTTTATATTCCGATATTCCAATTAGTTAAAAATATATTAATTAAAAACCTTAAAACGCATAATTAGTACCATTTTTCACCGCCAGGGGAAAATTCGGCTTTTTTTTTCAGACGTTTTTAAAAAGCGATCTAATTTTTTTCATGAGACTCAGACAAAAAATAATTACAGATTCGGAAAGATCATTTACTTCGCCACGATATGGTATAATTTATTTTACAAAATAATTATATTTTGTATTTTTTACGATTTTTTTAAACGAAATCGATAAGTTTTTATGAATATGATTTCTAAATCGTTCCGCTTGCATTTTCTTTCACGCAAATGAAAAAAATACTATACACTAAAAAAGTTCATGCTTTTCTCTTTTAGAATCAGTCATTTAAAAAATTTTATGTCAAAAACTATTTTTTTTACGATTTTTCAAAAAATACTCAAAATTTTATTTAAATACTTAACAACTTCTTTATTTATAAAAATAATCTCATGAAACTTTTTTTTCTGTATGTAGAACAATATTATACGTAATCTGTACAAAGATTGATAAAATATCTTAAAAATTACGGTTTTTTTTTTAAAAAAATGTGTTTTTCGTTTTTTTTCCGTTTTGCGAGAAATATGTAAGCATTACTTTTTTTAAAGTTTTTTGTTTAAAAATTACCGTTGTTTGCAATCGATATATGGAGTTTGGAAGCATTAACATAAAAATGAAGCCCGAAAAATAAATTTTAACTGTAACAAATAACACAATACGAAATTGAACATATCTTCCTCTTATATCTTTCCTCTTACTCTTCATTTCCCCGCTGGAACCTACAGTGTGGATGTCAAAGTCGCTGCTTATAAAACGATAGTTTCTAGGTTCGAAACTGAAAAGGATATTCAATTTCGGATTGCGTTATTTTTTAAAGTTTAAATGGTTTTTTTTTCGGGCTTAATTTCTAAGTTAATGACTTGAAACTTCATATTTCGATTGCAAACAACGATCATTTTTAAACAAAAAATGTAATAAAAATAATGCTTAAATATTTCTCGAAAAAAGGTAAGAAAACGAAAGACACAATTTTTTAAAAAAAACACCGTAATTTTTAATCTGTAAAAAAATAGAAAAATTACTTAAAAATTAGGATTTTTTAAAAAAAAATTGTGTTTTTCGTTTTTTTCCCTTTTTGCTAGAAATATTTAAAAATTATTTTTGTTACATTTTTTTGTTTAAAAACTACAGTTGGTTGCAATAGATATATGAAGTTCGAAGGCATTAACTTAAAAATAAAGCCAGAAAAAAAACTTTTTTCAATTTTAATTTATCACAATTCTGTAAAATGTTGTTATTTTTTTTTATACAAAACGACGAAACTTTGCATGTAAATAACTGAATTAAAAAAAAAGGGTTTATTGATTATTAAATCATATTTCAGAAAATTACTTTGCATTCTAAAAAATAAAATAATTACTGTAATTATATAAATATTTATATTATACTTCATAAATATAGTTATTAATAAATAATACTTTTTGTAAATTTTGTAAGAAAAAAAACATTAAATAATATTTTATGTAAAAATTAGTTACAAAAAGTTTTATAAAATGATATACATTACGCTATAAATAAGATATTATATAAATTATTGTTAAAATAATAAATATGTTAGTTTTGTATAACATACTTTTTTTTTAGTCAGATACGTGTTTGAATAATTTACTAAACATGTGACATAGCCATCTGTCGATAGCTATGACGTGGTGGTTCCGCGTAAGTTAGAGGTGTGGGATTATCGGAAGGATGAGACATTCTATAATTCTTAATACAACTTTTATTAAGAATTTAACTTAAATTATTTATATATAATGAACAAACTTATATTAAGTGAGAATAAACCAAATTATGCCGATTATTTAAGTCAGATCACGCAACTAGATCCCTTATCAAAATATGCTTAATTATCTATCTAATCTCAGTTTCTATATTATACTAGCTTTCGGAATATAATCTTCCTACTTTGGTTGAAGACTCGACGATTTTGATACTTGTAGGTAGATAGGTGTACTCATGTACAATTGCTCTTCCTTATAAATATTATTATCGAGGGTGGGCGTTTCCGTCTTTCTTGTGAGTAGGCCGTCTAAACACTTGTTCCGAACTGCTCCACACTAAGCTTTCTCTAAGATTACCATCCCCCTTCTCACTAAACTTTCTATCCTTTTAAAGGATATCTTATTTGCATTGTTGATTCGTTTTTCCTCTTGGAATTGGGTTGGAAAAGTTTTGCCATTAATCGTGGCCGACAAAGAACGTAGGAGTTATGTTAGAAGAAGAACGCGAGAGATGTCACAAACACAGTTGAATGAAAAAGGTTGAAATTAAAATAAAATATCGAAATGACTTTTAACAGATCATTTTTTTTATTCAGTACATGTATATATATATATGTAATAATTCCCTCTAACATACTTTTAATTAACTTTTTAATGATCTATAAATAATCTTAAATTCTTAGGTTTAAAAAATAAAACATTGTAATCTTAATTGTAATCTTTTAAACCTAAATCCCTAGTCCGCGCATTTTAGCCAATCAAATGCCCAAAGGAAAACGCCTATTCAAAGTAATCGCGCTCTTTTTCTCTGCTTGCCGCCATCACGTAAGATTGAAAATACTTGCTGCTTTTTTTGTCTTTGTGTTGTGTCCTCCAAAACGCCGCTGTCTATGCAATGTTAACGTAACGTAATTGTGCTTTAATCTGTTGATGTGTGCTCATAATAAAGGAGGTAAAGCTATTCTGAAGACGTCATTACTAAATCAAATTGATAATCTTCCACTCCGGCCAACACTACTTCAATCTATTGCAAATATATATATATATAGGCTTTCCCCATACTATTTTTTTTTCTAACTTATACATATTTATATGTTTAATCAAACATTGAAACGGAAAAAAGCAATCGTTTCCATAGCCATCTGTAAATTTTTCTTTTATTTATTACTTATAGAAATTTGATTTTAATAAATAAATATATATATATATATATATATATATATATATACACACACTGGTGTGCAAAACTTAAGCAACAATGTAAACATTTAGCAGATAGCCATGAAATTGCAGAAAAGGAGGTCTAGAGATCAGTAGAGAGAACACGTAAGTCAGTAGAAACGTCATGCGTATGCAAATATCAGGAACAAAACGTCAGAAGTGATGTGAGCGTACGCAAAACGCGTGATGTCGGCGCGCGCGCTGCTCAACAGTAGAATGAAATGAAGGACGGAGACGCAATTCACCATATTCTCTGCAAGTGCCAGTGAGTCAGTTCGTGAAATATGGCTAGAAGAAATCACCTGACGACTTCACACGTGGAAGAATGATCGAAAGCTGGAGGAGGGGCGTACTGTCACCAGTGTAGCTGCAGAGTTCGGAATCAACAAAAGTGTCGTTTCGCGCGCTTGGAAAGCGTTCCAAACCACAGGTACAGCTGTTAGAAAGGTTGGTGTGGCCGCCCGAGGAAGACAACTGCAGAGGATGACCGATATATCATCCTGCAGGCGAAAAAAGATCGACAGAAGTCAGCAAGCGCCATTGTTCAGAAACTCTGTACAGCAACAGGTCGACAAGTGTAGCGGTTTACTGTGGCCAGACGCCTTTACAAAGGGGGCCTGTTCGCCCGCCGTCCTGAACGCTGCCTCCCATTGAAAGATGGCCACTGAAGCCACCGTTTACAGTGGGCCAGAGAGCACAAAAACTGGACAACTGATCAATGGAGTCGTGTCCTCTTTACGGATGAGAGTCGGTTCAGTACCAGAAGCGATTCTCAACGCGTTTTGATTTGGAGAGAGATCGGGACCCGGTTTTATCCCAGTAACATCAAGGAAAGACATCGTTACGGTGGTCCTGGAGTTCTTGTCTGGGTTGGTATTATGCTGAACGGCGGAACTGAGCTTCACATTTTCGACAGAGGGTCTGTAACCGGGGATCGCTATTGTGAGGAGGTACTTCTTCCCCATGTGCATCTTTTGCGAGGTGCCATTGGCCCAGACTTCATTTTTATGGATCACAATGCACGGCCACATCGCACTCTTGCTGTTGAGGAGCTGCTGGAAAGTGAAGATATCACTCAAATGGATTGGCCAGCGTGCTCCCCAGATTTAAATCCCATCGAACATGTGTGGGATGCTTTGGGGAGACGTATTGCCACACGCTTACATCATCCGGAGAACAACCAACAACTCAAGCAGATGTTGATTGAGGAATGGGCACTCCTACCTCAAGAAATGCTGCACCAGCTGGTTCTGAGTATGCGGAGACGGTGCAAAGCAACCATTGTAGTAAGGGGAGGGCATATACCATATTAAGGAACATCTGCTTGTTGTTCTTCCTGTTGGATAGACAATCATGAGTCACGATACTATGCGTTCAATAAAGCTTGTTTTTGTTTGATTCCATACCGTATGCGTTTTATTCCTTTTTCAGCGCTGATGCTTTCGTCATCCTTTACGTACATAATACTCTCCCTCATTTCAGAATTTCATGTCTCTCAGACGATTTTTCGTGAAGTTATGGCAATAAACCCACCTGTTGCTTAAGTTTTGCACACCAGTGTATATATATATATATATATATATATATATATATATATATATATATATATATATTTAAAAGGATTATTTCTATTATTTCATTACTAAATGAATTCTTTGTAAATTAAAAGGTACATCCTCTATTATTTTGGATCAAAATACATTTTAGAGACATTTTTAAGCTAACTATATGGAACGATTGATTGATTCATGAAAATCTGAAATCTATTTTATTATTTTAGATTCTTAGAAACTAACTATTATATTAAAAAATGATGAAAGTTTTTTGTTTTACTCTTAGCATCAGAATCGTTTTCTTTTTATTGCTTCACGCGTTAATAATTTTTTAATTCTAACTCAATATTGTTTTTTATAAGTCATACATCGAAATTTGAAGCTATATCTTATCCATGAGAAGGAGGGGAAGATAGAATAATAATTTTACATTAAAAAAAAAAACAACCGTGTTCGGGCTATAGAGAGGGGAAAGAGGCCTATCTTTAATCAAAAATAAATGGAATGGAACAAATTTCGAAAAAGGGAAATTTTTTGGCATAGTTTTAGAAATCACTCACATTGTGCGCGTACAAACACACACACAGAAATACTGGTGTCATGAGGAAAAGAGAAAGCCCGAGCAACGCCGGGCTAAGCGGTGGAGAGGGGGGTGGAAGTCATTTTCAAAAAGAGTATTAGAAGTGCTGATTTTGTGGAGGAAAGGGAAAATTTATAAAAGTAGAGAAAGCCCGTGCAACGCCGGGCCATGCAGCTAGTATATAGTAAAAAACGAAATTTTAGTGGGTATAATGTAAAAGAGCAAGATCAAAATAGTACACAAAAGAAGTGTTAGGTTAAACTTAAGCGGGAAACAAACCAAAACATATTCACGTGCTATCCTCATCACGTGATCGTGACGTCACATGAATTGCCTCATTTTGTACAAGCAGGTATAAAAAAAATTAAAAGGCAGGCAACTGGAATAATCTCTTCTATTATGTGCGAATTCTTTTGAAACGGGGGCTGAGGAAGGACAATTGCCAAGGCATATCTTTGAGAGGAACCAGTTTGTAGTAAACAAACGTTGTTTGATTCTCCTCACGGTAAAACTCCGCGTTGTAATACATTGCATTCCTGACATTCGGCTTTTTTTGTAACGTTGATATTTTCTGAAAAGAAGATCACTGAAGCCGACACGGGCCGACTTTGTACATCACTTAGCCCTAATAATTTGCGTTTCCGGGGTGTACCAACGAAGAGCTAGATCTACATTGGACTCCCTGCTGCCTCCTATTTAATCTGTAGGGACAGCATTATAGTTGAGATTTCCCTCACTAGATTGTGACGGCTCACGCGTCCTTTCTCTAACATAACCTCTGTGTTCTTTGACGGATACGATTAATGGCAAATCTTTTCCAACCCAAATCCAAGAAGTGAAACGAAGGATGATCCCAAAATAAAAACCTTTAAAAAGGAAAGAATTTTTTAGTAAGCGCGATGGCAATTTAGAGAAAGTTCACCAGAAAAGGTGGAAGTGTAAATTGACGTCCTACCCAAAAAATCACGGAAATTCGCCATTAATACGGGGGTACATACCATTGTCCCTCGTGCCTAATGGAATATCTGAAGATTGAACCGGTGTTTAAAAAATTCCGGTGGGGAAGGTTTTTTTCCCCCGAATTCGAATATATTATTGGGAATGAGAGTAGGCAAAATATAAAATTTAAATAAAAGATAAGTGATCCAATTGCGCGATCTGTGTTAACTACGGCTACGTTTTTTGGGGTTTATTCTAAATATAAGTTTGTTCGATATATAAAAATTTAAATTTTAAAAACTTTTAAAAAAAAGTCATATTAAGAGTTCTAAAATGTTTTTTCATTTCGAGAATCCCACACCCTAACTTACGCTAAACCCCCCATGATATGGTCGAAAAAATGCCCATATCGATTGGTGCCCGAACCGATATAATTTATATGACTTTGGGTTAGGTAATCCCGGGGTTTGGTATTTTACCAGAAATGTGTTTTTTCCGAGTCCGAGAACGTGACTAAATTTTCCCAAGGCTATGACAATCAAATAAAATTACTAGAAATACCTAGTGATTTAGCATGTGCTTATTTGAAAGGTCACCTCAGGGGAAGGGCTCAAGATTGGTATCAAATATTCGGATGAGTGTCAGAGCAGGATACCACCACGGATTTCACGCAGCTAAAAGCAGAGTTAGTGAAAGTTTTCCCCGCAATCAAAAATAAGAAAGAATTAGAAGCGAAGTTTTTCGCGTCCCAGCAGGGAAGAAATCAGGAACCAACAGATTTTGTTTACGATTTACTCAAAATACATAAGAGTCTAGAACTAAGGATGTCGCTGGCGGATTTGGTTGATCACATTTTTGTTACACTCGAACCACAAGTCAGACTATGTGGATGTCCGAAATCCGCAGAACACGGTAAAAATTTTTAGAAATTTACCTAAATTTGAAGAGAGGGTTTTTTTAAAAATTTAAAAAAGGGTTCGCAGAATACTGATAATGTGGAAAGACGGAGTCAAAACGCGCATAGGATGTCTTAATTTTGATGATAATGGGAAAACTGGAGAAATTCTGAATTTTGGGTAGACCAAATAATAGCAGAAATGATTCTGGGAGGTCCCTTATGGGGAATGGGGGTCAAAGTAAAAGAGGTTCGAGAGTAGGAATAGATTTCAGAATGATGATCGGAGATTAAAACGAAAGGGGATACCAAATTTCGAAAAGAAGATTGAAATGAAAATTTTTAGGGGGGAAAGAGAAATGGGGTTCGAATGAGAATTTCAGTCGAGGCGATATGATGCAAAGGGGACGATTGAATATTTTGAAAGTTAATGAAGTTAAAAAATAATCAAAGAAATCGGCAGTGGATTTTACCAAAAACTTTCTCCGAAAAGGTATATCACACGTGGAACTTCCATATGTTTCTTTTATTAAATAAAAATTCTTGAAAGCGCTATGGGACACCGGGAGCGGAGAAATCATTTATATGGGAAGAAATATATAAAAAGTATTTTTTAAAACAAGAAAAAAAATCGGACCCTCGGGGGTGATCACAGCACGGGGAGCGAAATGTCAAAATATAGGAATTGTAGAATTGAATATTCGAATCGGGGATTTTCAAAAACCCTTTGGGTTTTTTCCCATGTTGACGGATTTGGAATACCCATGATTTTTTGGAGTTGATTTCATAAGTGGATCAAAGAAAATTTTTTAGACTTTTGATCGAAAATTGTTGAAGATTCCCGATTCGCAGAAAAGAGAAGGTGGTTGAAACAGTTGAAAAATGAAAATGAAAAAAATCCCCCCTAAGAAAAAAGTTGGAGGATAAGAAAAAACGGGGAAATTAAAAAATTTGTTTAGTAGTTTTAAGGAATTGTTCTCAGAAAAAACCAGGTCTTACCATGTTTTATACCATGAAATTGATACGGGAGATAATCCACCAGTTTGGGCCGTAAAAAATATGTTTGGGAAAAAAACAAGCACAAAAAAGATTATCATATTAACAAAATGTTAAGAGAAGAAACCATTGTTCCATCCAAATTCAATCCCCGTACGCGTCACCAGTTGTGTTATGTAAAAAAAATAATGGGTTACCACCGGTTAATCCGAAGCATATGGGATTTGCTGTGACTTGGGAAAAACAAAATTTCGATCGCTAAGTACCCACGATCCCCTTTTTTACCGTTAATAGATGATTTAAAAAACGAATACCCCCTTTTATACGAAATAATATTTTTCCCCTTGAAAAAAGAAGTGGGTATTTCAAAATGGCAGAAAACCCCAGTGATATTATTTAAGACCGCTTTCCCGTAGTAAAAGGGATTTACGTTTTCCCGGCGTATGCCTTTGGGCCCTTTATCAGGGCGGCTCCCAATTTTAAAAAAGGCAATTGACCTAATCCGGGAAAACCGGTGATGGGGAAATTTTTGGTGAGTGGTAAAAGGACGACTTTAATTATTACGTTCCATCGTTCCCCTCCACCATGTTGAACATTTAAGGGAGGTTTTTTCTTTGTTGCAAGATGGGGATTGTGTGTGTGTGTGGGGACATTAAAAAAGGGATAAATGTAAATTTGGGTGCGATGAATTGAAGTATTTAGGATTGTTTATTAGTACGGAAGGAATAAAAAACGGATGAGAGAAAGGTTCGAGCCATATTTAAGATGAAAACCCCCACGGAACTCAAAGGGGGGTGTCCAATTTTTTTTGGTATGTCCCAGTGGTACGCGAAATTTTTTAAAAAATTATGCGGGATCTTTTGGAGCCCCTTTATAATCTTAAACAAAAATTTAAAAAAAATTCGTCTGGTCAACGATGCACGAAGGCATTGACGCGGTCAAAGGCTGTCATAACAAAGGCCCCAATTTTTAAAAATTGCCGAACTTTCAAAAGCCCTTCGAATTATTTCAAGATGCCAGTTCAACGGGTTTTGGGGAGCAGTTCTCAATCGGGAAAAAAGACCAAGAATTTTGTTTCACGTACTCTAAACAACGTGGAGAGGAATTATACGGTAACCAAAAGAGAATGTCTAGCAGTAGTAGGGGGCGTTGTACAAATTCCGAACATATTTGGGATCGATAAAAATTAAAAGTTATTACAGATCCCTTTTGCTTTAACACGTTTAACGCATGGAAAAAAAATTTTTCGAGTAGGATGATCGATTTCCCCCAAATTAGCGGGAAATTTTAAAATAGAATGGGAACATAGACCTTTAACTCCCAAAAAGGGGGGCGGACATTTTTTCTCTAAACCCAGTTGGAAAAATATAATTTAGAAAAAAGTTAATTTTAAATAACCCAAAAGATCTAGACTTTTTGTAGCGAGAAAAAGAATAACAGAGCAAAAAAAACCGAATTTGGTCATATCTATAGATATTTAGAAAACCCGGGAAAATAACCCCTTAATGCGTCGATATATGAGAATTGGTCCCGGACTTCCGTCTAAAAGGCCGTTTTTTTATTTCGAAACACCAAAAAGCTTTTGGGGGAAAGCGTGTATACATTCCAAAAATCTTTAAGAAATGACATCTACGGAATTTCATGACAAGCACAAAGCAGGTCATTTCTGGCAGATTTAAAAATTATCATAAAAATAAGGGGCGTTTGTTATTTCCCCCTATATGAGAAAATTTATTGGGTCAATATGTCTCTACGCCATATGTGCCAAGTTAATAAATTTAAAAAAAGCGTTACCAGCTGGCCATTTTAAAAAACCCATCGTATCAAATTATCCAAAATGAGATAGTTACGTTAGGGTTTGTTAGGTCCGTATCCTCATCGAGAGTGAGACGTAATCGATATGTTTTAGTATCACTGATCATTTCCAGCAAATGGGCTGAAATTATACCTCTTAAAAGGCCTGCCTGTATAATAGCGGATACTTTTTTTTATAATTTTATATCGCGGTTTGGAGCTCCCCTTTAAAAATTTAAAAAGTGATAAACCGGGCCCCAATTTATATCCGGGAAAATTTTTTTAAAATTTAAGTGAAAAAAATTAGGCATAAAAAAATGTGAAGACTGTTGGGATATAGGGCCCCCGGCAAATAAGGGAAACCAAAAAGCGTGAATCGCGATCTGGCGTGGTTTCAAATTATGTAAATGATCAACAAGATACTTTTGAGAAAATTTTAGTGAGTTTGCTTTTCGCTACTCAAAAAGGGAGTGAATGAAACTACGGGGAAAAACCCCACGGAATTATTTTTTTTGGGGCGAAAATTTTATTTTACCCCCCTTACAAAAAAATTTGTAAATTTGGGTTTTTACGGGAAAAATTTTAGGGAAGAAATATTGAGAAATTGTTTGATGAAGCTAGACTGAAAAAAAGAAAAAATAAAACATGAAAGATCGGAAAAAAAAATTATAATAGACGCAGGCGGGGTGTACAAATTAAGGTAGATGACTGGGTCTTATTAGGGGAAAATCCCAAGTTCAGAGGGAAAAAAATATGCGTGGGAAAATTCCCAAATAAAAATTTTTAAGGCCCCAATAGAGTGTTAGAAGTAAGAAATAATAATAATATTGTAATATGGAGGTCAGGAAAAAAAGGGTTAACCGTCAATGTTGTTCAAATAAGAATATATTTAAAATAGGGAAAAGTGACGAGACTGAGTTAGGAACAGGTCGCCGAATAGTTTTGTTCACGTCAGGAAAAAGAGTAGTTTCGAAAACGTACATCGAAGATCAAATGAGTCGCAATATGGGGGAAAAAGAAAGGGTCTGAGGTAAAGCGTAGTTTGAGGAAAAAAGGGGTAAATCTCAAGTCAAACCAAGGAGAAAAAAGGGTAGGGCCGATAAGCGCGGGATCACTTATCAGATCACTACTTTAGCCTTTTTCCCGTAAAAGACAAGAATTAAAAAAAAAAGCGTTTCCCGATAGAGGGATAAACGGTTTGTATGGATCTTAAGTGGACCACAGATTATGTGGCAGAAATGTAGACCCAAAAAACATAAATAAAAAAAACCATTGTCATCAGATTTTTTTTTATATAAGTAGGAAGAAGAACCGGATGGAAGCAGCTGGAGTTCAAGATAGAAAGGAATACAACCCTTTCGACCACGCAAAAGAAAAGGGTCAGGAGTCCCGACCGGTCAATGGAGTAAGGTTAAGCCAAGCTAGGAAAAAAATGGGAAAAGAAAACCAGACCCTAACATCAGGCAACATACGGGATCAAAGAGCACCCGGGGGAATGCGAAGAGGGGCGAACAGTGATAGCACCTTTTTCAATGGAAGTACTAGTGGGGACAAGCCATAAAAAAAACAGGTTGTATTGTTTCATTTTTTTTGTTCTTTCCAACAAGTGGTTAAAAAAATTATTGCAAAGAAGGAAGTCTCGGGGGTGTTTAAAAAATTATAATCCAAGCAAAAATTTTACACCACAATGAGTGGTTTTTTTAACTTTTGGGCTTGTTTTTTCAATTGATGGGAAAAAAATTGTAAATGCATTTTTTTACTTCTGATTTATGACTTTGTGAGATGGACAATTCCTTTTGGGTTTTTTGTTTTAATGATTTATTGAAAATGTTTGTAATTTTTTAGTGTTTTATATATATATGTTGTTGTATTGTTTTGTTTTAGGGGGTAAACTGCCCAGGGAAACGCGGGGTAATCAGGTCACTAACAATAACATTAACGGCGCTTGGGGACTCATTGGGAGTTTAACGGAACCAGATGCGGGGGGGACATGAAAGTTTTTTAAAATTTAAAAAAGATATATAAATAAAAAATTTTAAACATACTGGTATTATTTAATATAGATTTTGCCAAATAACCTTTAAAAAGTTTTCATTTCAGGTGACAGACCCCGAATTCCCAACTTATCTTCAACTTGGGGAAGAAAAACCCGTCTCCAAGCCTATTTGTATATGAAAAAGGATGGAAATGAAAAAATAAAAATTTTATAGTAGTTTAAGAGATATTTAAGTAGTGTTTAAATAGAGTTAAGAGGTATAAGGGGTCTCGTTTTTTCCCCCTCCAAGACAAGGATGGTTTTCCCCGGTCCTCGGGTCTTAGAGGTATACCGGGGCATATTTTAAAATTTTAGAAATATACCATGATTAAAATGCAAAACTGTTAATGTTTGGGCTAGTTAATTGAGTAAAATTTATTGTGTCTGTCAAGAGTTCAAAAATTAAGGGGGAATATTAAATTTAATTTTTTTAAAATGAATAAATACCAAAGTTAAGTTAAATAATGGAAATTGGGGTTAAAAAAGAGGATTCAAGGTTAAAATTTAAATAAAAAATTAGAAAGGAGGACATTAAGAAATAAAAAAAATTTTGGCACGTAATTTCATGGGTCATGAGATATCGAAAAAAATTTACGTTTTTTTCTTTGGGGGGGGGTTTTGACGGCCCCACGCGTCCTTTTTCTAACATAACCCGGGGACATAGCCATCCTGTGATGACTATGTCTGGGGTGATTTTGCGTAAGCTAGAGGTGTGGATTATCTAAAAAAAGACATTATGTAATTTTAACACAACTTTTTTTAAGAATAAAAATTAAATTTTTAATTTTAAATAACAACTTTTCTTAAAGTGAAAAAAGAGCCAACAATTAAAACTTATATTCAAGTTTAGGGTCCGGAACTAGATCAATCTTTTCTTAATTATAATAATTTAACTGTTAACTTTAAATTCCTATACAAAAAAATTACCTTTTATAGAGTCACCTTCCTTCCTAGGTTGAAGAAATACCTATTACGTAATTTTAGATGAGAAGACTCAGACTTTCTTAATCTTTATTATATTCAATTGCGATGAGCGTATCCTTCTTCCAGAGCTGTAGGACGTCTAACCTTTATTCCAAACAATTCCGCAATAAGTTATCTCTAGGCTTACCGCTCTTTCTCACCAAACTTTCTATCCTTTTAAAGTATATCTCATTTGCATATTCGATTCGTTTCTCTTCTTGGTATTGGGTTGGAAAAGTTTTGCCATTAATCGTGGCCGTCAAAGAACTTAGGAGTTATGTTAGAAGAAGGACGCGAGAGACGTCACAACCCCCTCCAAGAAGAAAAACGTGATTTACTTAAGGGTTCTCAATGCCCTTAATAAATTACGTGCCTAAATTTTTATTTTTGAATCTCTTCGCTTTCTAAGTTTTATTTAAATTTTAATCTTGAATCCTCATTTTAACTTTTATAATTTCCAATATTTATCTTGACTTTAATTTTCATTACTCATCCTAATTAAATTTAATATTCAACTTAATTTTAAATTTAAACTCTTGACAATAAATTTTACTCCATTAACTATACCAACATTAATAATTACTATTTAATTCTTGCTCACTCTCACTTTTTTACATATATACTCTTAGTAACTATATACATAAATTTTCTAGAACTCTTCACGGGTGCGCAGACCCAAACTTTGCATCTGTATCATCATTTCATATGGGTGGCATTTCTGCTCCATTTTTTCACATGTTGAAGTTATCATCTATTACTACAATTTCAGGGGTCTGTCGCCCTGAAATGAAAACTCTCTGAGTCACTGTTTTCAATTTATGTTTACATAATAATAATAAGTTTCTGAAAATTTTAAAACATATATTGTTGCAAATCACAATAAATTTTCATCTCCATCCCACATCTGGTTCCAAAAACTCCCAATGAGCCGCGCAGCCTCGTTTATGTGTGTTGGTGCTGATACCGCGTTTTCCTGACCAGATGTCTCATAATACGGAACAATACAACGAAAGCCTTATATATATATACACATATTATACAATTACAACATTTTTCAATAAACCATTAAAACAAATAACCAAAGGAATTGTCGCATCTCACGAAGTCATACATCAGAAGCAAACAAATGTGCATTTACAGTGGTTTCTCAAGAAAAAAAAATTTAACAAGTCAAAAAAGTTCAAAATAAATATACACTCATTGGCAAGTTTTGTAACTTTTTGCTTGACATAACTTTTTAAACACCGCCGAGACTGCTTTCTTTGCAATAATTGCTTCCGACACTTGTTGGAAGATCATAAAAATGAAACAATACAACCTGATTTTTATATTCGATTACTCCCACCATGACGTCAATGATGAGTGCCACCACTGTTCTTTCCTCTTCTCTTTCCTCAGCTGCACTGGAATTCCTTATGTTGCCTGCTGTAGGGCTTGTAATCTCCTTGTCAGCTTTTCCTTGTTTTTCCTTGTTGCTTCCTTGGCTGGTCGGGACTCCTGATCGTTTCTTTGGCGTGGACACCAAGCTTATCTCGGTCCACCTTGAACTCCAGGGTTGTCTCCTTCTTGTTCTTCTTTCTACTTATATAAATGAGTACTGGATGATAAAGGTCTTTTGTTATTATTGTGTCCCTTTTGTGCCACTTTCTCTGTGGATTACTTATATTCATTTGGGTCCTCCTTCATTCCCTTATTGAATTTTGCCCTTTTACTTTTCCTGTCGTTCTTAAATGAACTAGGAGGCTTGATGATACTGACCAGTGATCTGCGTTTATCGGTCCTATCTGTATTTTTATTGTTTTGATTGGCGATTAATCCCTTTGCCTCTAACTTTACGTTTCACCGCAGATCTTTCTTTCCATGGTGAACAACAGAAATCACTTGACACCTTATCCGAAGTGCTAGTTTCCTGACGTGATCGCCATACTATTTGGGCTACATGAACCTAATACGACCTCGTCACACATTTCCTAGCGGGCGATATATTCTTATTCCACGTTAACGTTAGCAAATTTAAATGCTTTCCTGATTTCCATATTATTACAATGACCCATTTCTTACGCCCTAATACTCTATAAGGTCCTTCAAATTTTTGTTTTAGGTAAACAGACTTTTTTGCTGCTGAACTTAAAAGGGGTGTGTTTCTAATAAGACCCAAATCATTTACCTTAATTTTACATATATAGATATTTGTCTATTACATAATATCTTTCCCACTTTTCCTGTTTAATTTTCGTACTTAGTCTAGCTTCCCTGAATAATCTCTCTATATTTTGTACTTTGAATTCTGAACCTTCCGAAATCATAACTAATTTTTGAAATAGGGTAAATCAGTTTTCGACCCCAAAAATAATTCAGCAGGTGATTTTCCCGTTGTTTCATTCACCGCCCTATGAATGGCGTATATAAACTCATGGAATTGATCCAAGTATCGTGTTGATCATTACAGCATAATTTGCAATCATTTTGTACTATATCTCCGATTAACTCTTAGAGTCCGATTTTAGCGGCTGGATTACCGCCATGCAACCCAGTCTTCACATGCGCTATGCACCCTAATCTTTTCACTTAGGTGTTTAAAATTTCGGATATAGAATTGGGGACCATTATCACTTATTAATTTTATTGGAGCCAAACGCGCGATATAAAGTTATCAAAAAATATATCCTCTATTATACGAGACAGGCTTTTTTTTAAGAGGTATAATTTCAGCCCATTTGCTGAAATGATGGTTATTACTAAAATATAGCGATTACGTCTTATTCTAGATATAGGATACGGGCCTAACAAATCTAACGTCACTATCTCATTTGGATAATTTGATATAATTGGATTTAATCGACCAGTTGGTAACGCGTTTTTATAGTTATTAACTTGCGCACATATGGCATGTAGAGACATATTGATCAATGAATTTTCTCATGTACGGGAAATAACAAACGTCGGTTTTATGATACGTTTAAATCTTCCCCAGGAGGTGTCAGCTATTGGCCTGTCGTGAAATTCTCTCTCATTATTTCATTTCCTTAATGATTTTGGAATGTATACACACTTTCACCTAACATTTGACGTTGCGTGTTTCGCATAAAATAGCAATCCTTCAATTGGGCCGAAATCGTGGGACCAATTCTCACATATCGTTTGCATTAACCGAGTTATCTTCCGGGTTTTCCTAAATATCTAGATATGACTGAATTCTGGGTCATTTTTCTGTTCTGTTATTAACTGTTCCCACAGTAAGTACTAAATCTAATTACATGGCACAGTAATTTTTCTCCTACTATGCTTTCCACATGATTTTCGATAAAACGGTAGTCACCATATTTACTTCATTTCTGACCCATTAACTCGCAAAATTCCTTTATCTACTTTTGTATCTTCAACCAGCGAATCTTGAATTTTCAACGATTTTCGATCAAATCTAAAATAATCTTTTGATCACTTATAAAATCAACACCTAGAATACATGGGTATTCTAAATCCGTCAACACATGAAATGACCAATTTCTTTCAAATTGTCTGATACGAATATTCAATTCTACAATCCCATGTTTTTGGCATTTCGCACCCTGTGCTGTTATTACCTGGGCTCGCGATTTTTTAATTTGCTTATAAAAAATATTTTCTATATACTTCTTCCGATATAAAATGATTTATCTGCTCCGGTGTCCCTTAGCGCTTTCAAAATGTGTTATTTAATAAAATAGGAACGTGGGGAAGTTCTACACGGGTGATATACATATCGGAGAAAGCTTAGTATTTCTCTTGTTGATACTTTTTGAGGGTTGATCTTTAACTTTTACAATATTTAATCGTCCCCTTTGCATCCTATCGCCTCGACTGAAACGCCGAACCCCTATTTCTACGGTCCCTCTAAAATTATCATTTTCGCTCATTTCGAAATTGGTAACCCCTGTTGTTGAATCTCTGATCTCTATTCTGAAATCTATTCCTCTCGAACCCTCTATTACTTTGACGGCTATTGTCATAAAAATCATTTCTACCGTTATTTGGCGGTCTGCACGTCAACCTCAAATTTCTCCATTTTTCTGCGATTATCAAATTAGGCATCTATGCGCGTTTGACCTCGTCTTTCTACATTATCATTCTGCTAACCCCTTTTTTAATTTGCAAGAATACCTCTCTTCGAATTTAGCTAAGACTTCCAAAAGGTTTGTACCGTGTTCTGCGGAATGCAGACTTCCATAGTCCCTGGATCTGTGGTTCGAGTCGAACTAAAATATGATCCACCAATTCTGCCTGGGACATTCCTAGTTCTAAATGTTTCTCTAATCTTAATAAATCGTAGACAAAATCAGTGGGTTCTGATTTCTTCCTGCTGTGAAGCAAAATTTAGCTTCTTTCTTATTTTTGACCGCGGGAAAAGCCTTCGCTAATTCAGCCCAGCAGGCACCAGAAATCCGTGGCACCTTGTGCACTAACACCGATCCAAATATTGAGTACCAATCGCCAAGGAGCCCTTGCCCTACAAAGGATGAGCTTTTCAAGTAAGCACATGACAGATTACTTGGGATTTCAAGTAACTGTGTCCCAGTTCTCTATTGTTTCTAGGAACTCTAAAATGTTCTCCTGACCCTGAAAAGTAATACGTTTACCAGGTAATACACGTACATCCACCTGCATTACTAACCTGAATTAAAAGTTCGGGCGCCAAAGTAGGACATGTATTCTAAGATGACTGTATCACCAGCAGGCATTCGCGTAAACTAGAGGTGTGGGATTATCTAAATGATGAGACATTATGTAATTCTTAACACAACTTTTATTAAGAATAACTTAAATTACTTAATTCTAAATAACAACTTTCTTAAAAGTGAAAATGAGCCAACAATTGACCTTATATTCAAGTCAGATCGCGCAATAGATCACTTATCTTAATTATAATAATTTAACTGTCTAATCTAACTTCCTATACAAAATATTACCTTTTATAGAGTCACCTTCCTTCCTAGGTTGAAGAAATGATACCTATTACGTAATTTTAGATGAGAGACTCTCAGACTTTCTTAATCTTCTATTATGTTCAATTGCGATGAGCGTATCCTTCTTCCAGAGCTGTAGGACGTCTAACCTTTATTCCAGAAACAATTCCGCACTAAGTTATCTCTAGGCACGTTCTTTTACTCACACCAAACTTTCTATCCTTTTTAAAGTATATCTCATTTGCATATTCGATTCGTTTCTCTTCTTGGGTTGGAAAAGTTTTGCCATTAATCGTGGCCGTCAAAGAACTTAGGAGTTATGTTAGAAGAAGGACGCGAGAGACGTCACAACCCCTGTGTTCTTTGACGGCCACGATTAATGGCAAATCTTTTTCAACCCAAATCCAAGAAGTGAAACGAAAGATAGATGCGAATAAGATAATAACCTTTAAAAGGACAGGGTTTTAGTAAGAGCAATGGCAATTTAGAAAGTTCAGTTCAGAAAGGTAGAAGTGTAAAGTCAAGCGTCTACAGAATCACGGAAATCTCGCCATTAATACAACAATTTGCGCTACCATTGTACTCGAGCCTAACGGAATATCTGAAGTTGATTGAACCGGTGCTTGAAAATTCAGGTAGGAAGATTATTTTCAATTCGGAATATATTATTAGGAATGAGAGTAGGCCGAGATATAATTTTATAGATAAGTGATCAATTGCGCGTCTGTGGGTAACTGCGGCTACATGTTTTGGTTTGTTACTCCGTAATATAAAGTTTGTTCGATATATAGGTAATTTATTTTTAAATTTTTTGTAAAGTCGTATTAGAATTCTAAAATGTCTCTTCATTTCGAGAATCCCACACCTCTAACTTACGTTGAAACCCACGATATGGTCGAAAAAGATCGACCATATCACAAGATTCCTGCACGAGTCAGTCAAACATAGTGGCTTGTTAGAGGATCAGTCAGGAACTCTAATTATTAATTAATTAATTATAATTTAAAAATAGCATAATAAAAATATTATTGATACACTATATAATTTAAAACAATATTTATTAATTTTTTAAACTTTATTTAATAATTTATATATATTTTTTTATATATTATTAACTTGATTGTAGTAATGTGTTAACTGTAACTAAAAAACTGAGCATGGTGTAAAAATGTGGGAATATACACACTTATCTTGGCTGATGACTGTAGATGTTGATTTGAGAGTTTCAGAAATGAACTTGGAAGAAATGATGGAATTGGTTGTCGTCCGATAATTATTGCTTTCAAATTTAATAACTTTAAATTACCTTCAATGAAATTAACTTAATATTATTCACCTAATGAAATCACAAGAATAAGTGAGCCGATAGGCAAGAATAAATTTGTATAATAGCGACCTAATTGCTGAGTTGGAGAGATTTGATGGAGTTACAGGTCTATTATATGCAGAGGACCTAGTTTTATGGACAGAAACGCCTAAATATCATGCTAAGGAGAAATCTTGAGGTGATCTGGAATAAAGCTTTGGGTATCCTTGATCAATGGTGCCAAGATAATAATATGAAAGTAAATCTGGATAAGACAGTCTATCAGACTTTCTCTCTCACTCAGCAGCCATTCAAACTGTACCTCTCATACCAAGGAATGTGAATGTTCTCCAAACAAATTATTTATCATATTTGGACATTATCTTTGATCGAAAACTGACATGGAGACAACACACTGATATGACCGTTAAACACACCACTATTTCGTCTTTTGAAAAGAATTGCTGGCTCGAAATGGGGTTGTTCTAAAACAACTCTAGAATTAACATATAACACTTACATTTTGCCTCTCATTATCTACTGCTGTGAGCCTTTAATTGCGGTATCTAAACAGGTGATTGATATCCTAGAAGTGTTCCGTAACCTTGGCCGATCCTAGCAGGTGCACAGCATGTGGGCTGCCAAAGCAAGAGGCGGCCGCAGACAGCTTATAATTTTATCAATCAGGCAAAATTTTTTTACGAATTTCTCAAAATAAAACTTATAATAAGTCGAATAATAAACACTAAACTTTAAATAAGTCCTGATTTCCCGATAGCATAGCTTAAGAAAAATAGAATGTTAGTGCACAGTGTGTCAGTCCATCGTTCATTAAGGTGGACGTCCAATTTCTATAAATCTCCTTTATACAATAGATGGCGTGGGAAGTCTTCAATAACCAGGGTTTTCTGATACTTCAAAATGTGCCAAAACGCCAAACTGAGCAAGTATCATTCAAATGTGGCTGTCGTCCATTAAATCTTCTCACTTCTGACTACGTCACACAGTTAGAGAAACACAAAGTAACTTAGAGTTAAAAATAAATGGTGGAATGCGGTTCTTCCGCAACATAATATAGTCCGAAATATAATTGCATTTTTTAAAGAGAATACATTCAAAAATGAATTTTAAATGTCAGTTTTCGGCTTATTTTGAATGCAAACAGATTTTCAAGCAGTCTTAGAATAATATTTTTAGTGTAAATGAAGAGATTAAAATAGAAGAAATTAGTATATATAAACGCTCATAAAACAGTTCCTTTACATTTATAATTATTTTTATAAGAAAAATTTTCAATTTTCTTTGGAACAGTTGATATTTTTTTTTAATTTAAGAATTCTTTGTTACTTAAATATGAAATTAAAAATTATAGAAATTTGAGAAAATAGTATTGAATATGAAAAAGTTTAACTTTAAAAGTTTTTCTCTATCTTTATTTTATTTATTACATTTTTATTTATTATCTTCTTTTACTGATATATTTTATGCATTCTTATATGTATTATTTTCTTCTTAATATTTTTGTCAAAAACTATTTTTGATATAAATTTATACTTTCATTTTTTAAGGTAAAATCAATATTTGATTTATACAAATATGCTTTTAAAATACCAAAATATGTATTTGCTGAAAATTTATTTCAGTGAAATTTACAAACTTTTCTTCATTTTTAATAATTTAGGAACTTCTTTTTTGGTAAGAGAGGTCATATAATTTTACCTTCTTGGTTGGTTTCCTTCCAATAATTCACTTGGAGTGGAATTGCAACTGCGCCGGATTATCGATTTTTATAAAGCTGGTTTGATTCTTTTGAAGGAATATGTTTTGCCAAGAATGTTTTATTAATTGCGGCACCTCAGTACCACTCAATAATTTTTTTAATTAATAATAAAGTATGTCCAGATTTTTGCAGGATACATACAGTCATCTAATTTACTATTGAATCCTAAATTACTTCTTTCTTTGGAATATTTTTACATTTTACATTTTTGGAACTTAGTTTTAAATTAAAATATGTTGGTCAATATTTGTGATTGAAAATGTTATCTCTGTAGAGATTTGTTTTAAAGGGATGATGATAATGAAGATGGTATATCATTCTTCTAACTGCCACACCACACCACATTCACTATAGAGAGAAAAGAGTCAAATTCAAAAATTATAACCCTTTGCATTCAATTTTTCAAAATTTATTTCTTCAAATATAAGCGTAGTGTGACATAGCCATCCTGTGATGACCGTAATGGAGTACGGTTCACAAATAGCTAGAAGTGTGGATTATCAAAATGATGAGACATAATAATTCTTAATACAACTTTTATTAAAGAGTAACTTGTATTACTTAAATTCCCTAATTTTGACAATTTTGGTAAAGTGAGAGTCAACGCCCAAATTAAACCACGTATTCAAATTAGATCCGCACCGCTTCGATCCCTTTATCTCAATTATCATTTAATAATCCTATTACATCTAATTACTTATATCTAATATTGCCTTTTTCAGTTCCTCCTTCCTTCTTTACCAGAATGATATCTATAAACTTTATATACGATAGTTTACTTCTTTATACTCTTGACTTCTATTCTTTCCCGAAGTATCCGGTTGCTAACTCTTGATCTGTAAAGATTTCCACTAAACTTTGTCACGCTATCGATCAGAAGAATAATTCCACACTACTATCTCCCCGGCTTTGCCGCGCTATATCCTATCATCGCTTCTATCATACACTTAATTATTTATATCTAATTTTATATTATCTTTGTTTATCTTCTTGGTATTGGGTTGGAAAAGTTTTGCCGTCGTGGCCGTCCAAGAACATAGGGTTATGTTAGCAGAAAGACGCGATAGACATCCATAACCCCTCAAGAAAAAACACTGTGGAGGATTTACTTAGGGTTCTCAGTAATATCCCTTGTAAATTGCGATGTCTAAACTCTCTATTTCTAAATTTCTTCGCTTTCTGAGTTTTTATTTAAAATTTTGTCTTCCATCCTCATTTTAACTTTTATGATTTCCAATATTTATCTTGACACCCCTAAACAATTTGCAATTTTAATCCCAAATTTTAACTTTTATAATTTCCAGAATTGTCTGACTTTAATTTTCGTACTCATCTTAGGAATTAATTTTAATATTCAATTTAAATTTAAACTCGTGAACAATAAATTTTACTCAATAACTAGTACTTATTAATAATTACTGTTTAATTTTACATACCCACACTCACTTTTAACAGCAGAATTTCTTAAAAATATTTATACGCCAGAATTTCTAAAGCTCGTGTCTAGGTTACGCAGACCCAATCTTTATTTCAACATATGGAGCTGGTACTTCTAACCACTTTCTTTGATGGAAACTACTCTCGATATTGTATACTTTTCAGATTTCAGGGTCATTCCTAAAATGAAAACTATTGAGTCTCTATTTTCTCATATATCAATCAATTTATATATTATTTATATATCACAATAAATATTTCCTCCATCCCCATCTGGTTTCAACAAAAAACTCCCAAAATGAGCCGCACCCAGCATCAAATTTGTCATATTATTTGAGTGCCTTGACTGCACGCCGTTTCCTGAACCGATGCTATCCCCTAATACATAACAATACAACCAACATATATATATATACACATATTATACAATTACAAGCATTTTCAATAAACTGGCCATAACAAACTTCGCCAAAGGAATTTACTTTCGCATCTCCACGAAGTCACCATCAAGCAACAAATAATGGCCGATTGCCAATGTTTTCTTCAGAAAAATTTTTAACAAGTCCAAAAAGTTCCTGGGGAGTAAATAACCTTTCATTGTAGTGTTTGACTTGGCTTATAACTTTAGCATATTGAGACTTCCTTCTTTGCAATAATTCTTCCGACCACACTTGTTGGAAGATCATAAATCGGCTCAATACAACCTGATTTTTATATGTTTTCTTCCACATTCACAGCTCCAACGATGAGGGTGTCATCACTCTTCTCTCGGTTGTACTGGAATTTCTTGTTGTAAGGCTTGTAATCTTTACTTGTCGTCCTTTTTGTGACTTCCCAACTATTGTCCTTAGCTGGTCAGGGTTTCTTTATTTCTCCATGTGACCCCTTTGTATCTTACTTCATTTTGGAACTTCTGTAAAATTCTCTTCTATTCCTTTTCCTACTTTTGGAAATAGTACTGGATGACATTTGTCTTTTATTATTATTGTTCCCCTTTCTTCTTTGCCACTTTCTTTGTGGTCCACTTGCCCCGCTTACACCTGATCTTTAATACCCTATTATCTCTAAACCTTTTGTTTTATTTTTCATTTCCCCAATGAACTAGGTAGTGATCTGACCCAGTGATTTGTTTTCATGGGTACCTCTTCTCTGTATTTTTTATATTGATTTGATTTAGTTTACCAATCCCTTTTTGCTTACCTCAACCTACGTTTCGCAAATTTTTTCTTTCCCATATTGTGACTCATTTAATCCTTGATGTACTTTTCGAAAATTACTAGTTTCCCTGACTTGATCTTATACTATTTTAGGATACACCTGTTTCCTAATTCAGGAAGCCTCGTCACATTTTCCTATGACGATGCGTTACCCCGGCAGAACTCTGGGCTAACTGTTAATCTTTTCCCTGATTTTCCCATATTGTAATATTGAACTATTATTCATAATTTCTAAGACTCTATAGGGTCCCTCAAATTTTTGTTTTAAATTTACTTTGCATACTTTGTTAATGCTGAACTTACAAGTTGTGGTTTCCAATAGGAAGCCCAATCATTTACCTTTATTTTATCATCCTTTTCTACCGTCCTATTATAATATTTTTCCCCACCTTTCCTGTTTTAATTTTTCTGGCCTTAGTCCTGCTTCTTTAAAGCTTTTCTTGGCCTTATCTTGAATTTTGTGAATTTTTGAACTTTCCGATATCACATAACTTGCGTTTTTGAAATGGTGTAATAATTTTCCGACCACAAAAATAATTCGCGGGTTTTCCGTTGTTTTATTCACCGCCAGTACCCACGGGCAGCGTAAGCAAACTCACGTAAATTGATCCAAATGTCGTGTTGATCAGCTAACATAATTTAATCAGACCTTTACGCTATATCTCGATTAACTCTTTCAGTCCGATTTGCGCGTGGTCGATATGCAACGGTCTTCACATGCGCTATGCCTAATCTTTCCTTTAGGATTTTGCTGAAATTTCCGGATAGAATTGGGGACCATTATCACTTATTAATTTATTTAGGAATACCAACGCGATATAAGTTATCAAAAGCTATCCGCTATTATACGAGATGAGTCCTTTTTAAGAGGTATAATTTCAGCCCATTTGCTGAAATAGTCGTTATTACTAAGCGGTTACGTCTTATTCTCGATATGGGATACGGGCCTAATAAATCTAACGTCACTATCTCGACTACGGATAATTTACGATATAATTGGATTTAACCGACCAGCTGGCGTTTTATAGTTGTCCAGCTTGGCGCACTTCGGCGTAGCCGGAACATGTGATCAATACGGTACTCATGTGCAGGAAATAACAAAACGTCGAATTTTGCCGGTACGTTGCAAAAATGCTGCCTAAAGGTGTCAGCGATTGGCCTGTCGCGGGGTACTCTCAATTCTTCATTCGCCAAAGGAATTTGGAATGTACGCTTGCATTTACCTAATGACGTTGCGTGTTTTAGCACCAACAATCGCTTCAATTCAAGCGATCGTGGGATACCATTCTCATATCGTTTGCATTAACCGAGGATTATCTTCCAGGTTTCTAAATATCTGCCTCACTGCTGACCTAATTCTGAATTCATTTTTCTCCATTCATTACAACTAATTGTTCCACCGGTAAGTACCAAATCTCTTTGATTATGGCACAATTAAATTTTATCATATAATTACTCGACACTTTCATACTTTCAGGTAAAACTGCTTACATACCATGTTCCCAACTTCACATTTTCTGACCATTAACGTACATAATTTCCACGCTTTATTTATCTTCTTCTCTTCAACCGGTGAATTTTGATTTTCCAACTACAGTTCTGATCAAAATCTAACGATTCGCAGCCTTTTTAAATCATCCTAGAATACATGGGTATTCTAAATCTGTCACAACACATGAAACTGGCTTCAATTTCTTTCAGGAATTGTCTGATGTGTGAGATTTTAATTCTACAATCCCCCATGTTTTGGCATTTCGCACCCCTGTGCTGTTGGTAGCCCACCTGGGCTCACCCACGATTTTTAATTTAACATGAAAAATATTTTCTATATACGCTACTTCCTAAATGATTTATCTGCTCCGGTGTCCCATAAGCGCTTTCAAAATGTGTTATTTAATAAAGCTGGAACACATTGAGGCTACTACGGGTGATATACATATCAGGAGAGTCTAATTGTTTCTCTTGTCGACAGCTCCATGAGGTTGATCATTAACCTTTACAATATTTAATCGTCTACTTTTGCGTCTATCGCCTCGGTGAAATTTTCCTCAGACCCTATTTCTGAGGATCTGCTCCTGGCTTCAGGAAATTCATGTTTGGGCAATTTCGACCTAGGTAAAGGCTTCATTGAATCTTTGATCATTGTTCTGAAACCTATTCTCTCCCTGAAGACCCTCCCTATTTTGGCTGGCTATTCTCTTAAACTCATTTCTACTGTTATTTGGTCTGTCTTTATTTCCAAAATTCCTCCCGTTTCTGCAATGGCTTCAAAATTAGGCATCTATGCGCATCATTTTGACCTCTGTCTTTCTATATTATCGATTTCTGATAACATACATGGTATTTGCAAGAATATCACAATATTTCCGAATTTAGCCGAAGCTTTAAGTTTGTATCTGTCATTTTGTGGGATTTCAGCTTCCCACGTCCCTGGATCTAATAGTTCCGATGAAACTAAAATATGCTGATCCACTAAGTCACCACTTTGGGACATTCCCTATTCTAAACTTCTCTCTATTTTTAGTAATCTATAAACAAATCAGTAGGATCCTGATTTCTTCCCTGCTAGGTAAAAACTCCGACTGGCCTTCTTTTCTTATTTTTTTTGGGGAAAAGCCTTAACTAATTCAGCTTTGAGCTGCGCAAAATCCGTGGCTGTATTTTGCACTAACAATAGCGCAGACCAGTATCGAGCCAATCTTGAGGCCCCTTCCTAGAGATGACTTTTTTTAGTAAGCACATGACAGATTGCACTTGGGATTTCAGTAACTGCATGCTATTATCTATACACTCGATAAACTCTGCAATGTTCTCGAGCCCTATGAAAAGAAGTACATTTCAGGTAGAACCGTGCCTACCTACATTGCCTAACCCCAGAATTAAATACGTTAGGGCTTCGCATTGCAACTAGCCATCCTCTTGATGACCATAATCATTACCAAGTTCCGCAGCAACTGAGGTGTGGATTACTCAAATGATGAACATAACTAATTCTTAATACAACTTTGGTAAGAATAACATATTACTTATTCTAATTTGACAATTTTACCGTGAAATTGAGAGTCAACGCCCAAATTAAACCACATTCAGTCAGATCCGCAACTAGATCCTTTATCTCATTATCTGACTGGCAATCCTATTCATCCTAGTACTTATATCTATATTACCTTTTCAGTTTCTCCTTCTTTTGCCACAGAGAATGATCATCTATAGCTTTGATGATTCAACTGCCTCTTGAAACTTTCATTCTTTCCCAAACCCATACTCAGTTTTGCTAACTCTCTTGATCTGTAAGATTTCACACTAAAGCTTTGTCACGCTATCGAATAGAATAATTCACACGCACTACTGTCTAAGCTTACCGCGCGCATATATCCTATCATCAAAGCTTCTATGCTTTTAGTATATCTAATTTACATATGCTTTGTTTTATCTTCTTGGTATTGGGTTTGGAGAAAAGGTTTTGCCATTATTGTCCATTGCGGCCGTCAAGAGCATAGGAGTTATATTTAGCAGAAAGAGACGCGATAGACACGTCCTAGTGGATTTTGTATTATTCTTTAAAATGCAGCTATCTTTCCAATTAAAGAAGTTTGGGGAATATTTCTAAGAATTTCTAGCTTTTATTTCTTTTTTCTCCGAAACTGCCATAAAAATTTTTGTGGTAGCTATAATTTTCTAAAATTTTGTACTAAAGTGTACAATTGTACTTTAATTATTTAAATATATTTAAAAATAGTTTGTGTTTACATTGCTTTTACCCCTTTATTGTCACGCCTACAACTCTTCGCTTCTGAGTTTTCTCATACCGAGCGGACGTACTCTCAGTCGTCCGTCATTAGAATAATGTTTCATTGCTTAAAAGTGCCTCTTAGTCTAATATTACTTACCTTTAAATTCATTGTTAATTTATTTATTGTTGTTTTACCTATGTTAGTATAGCAAATATTTGTTTGTTATGTAGTTCTAAGGTTTCATTTCTCTCTCGTGAGTATTATCGACTTTAATTTTACTGTCGGTATCCCGCCGCATTTAGGCTTACCACCCCCTATTTTCAGTTTGTTTCATTTTTTCGTCAATAAATTATGTATAATTTGAGAATAATTTGATTTTTTTAAATGTAATTTTTGTTGAGAAAGCTGCATAAAAATTCAAATTTGCAATAATTTTAGGAAATTTTCATATTAATCAAAACTGTCAAATTTATTTCATTCTTAAATTTTATATATAAATAATTCGTTGCTTCACAATGAGGGAAATTACTCTATATCAGAATTGCTGGAAAAAGGAGGAAAATTTTACTATCACTTTATTTTGAACTTTTTAATTAACAAGAAAACGAAGAGGAAACAAATGTTACATGAATTCCTTTCCAATGCTGCCAACAGAAAACAAACAAATATATTAAAGGTAAGATGGACATCTTAATTTACATAATTCGAACAAGGCTTTTTATTTTAAAATCTAGATAGTAAAGAATATTTTAATGAAACTGCAAAATAAAATTCATTCAATAGTTTGTTTTTCTATAGACATCAAATACAAATCCATCCTTTCTGTTAAGCAGACTTACAATACATATATAACATTTTCTTGTGCATATAAATCCAACATACTGGGATTCTCCGTGACTTCAAATACAAGAGATTAAGATTCATTACATTTAATTCTTAAGCGAACTGAAATATAAAATGTGGTTTTAAAAGTGCTATTTTCTTTTCTGGCCCCATATAAATTCAGAAAATTATAATTACTAAAACTCTTTCATTGAAAATATTAAATTTACCACGCAAAAGGAAATCAAATAAATTTCTTCTGCAATTTAAACATTTTAAAAGTGAAACTTGTATCACTCTGGCTGCATTGCTTTACAACTTTTTATTTTTGATGTATTTCCTATAATTGGTACTTCCCTTACTGTTTTGGCTTTTCCATGTTTTATTTTTTTTCTCTGAATTTCTCATGAGGATATCACTATCTTGCATACAAAATGTCAGCCAAGACTATACATTATCTAAGATAAAGATTTGATTTTTGTCCATGCAAAATAAGACGGAAAGCTAAAGGAGAGGAACTAAACATTTAACCGACTCTTCTTATATTTTCTTCTCTTTCAAACAGGAAACCGTCTCCCTTGATTTATGGTCACTACCAGCAAACGTTTTACGACCTTTTCTAGAAGTGATTCCTGCCTAGGTCCATCATATTGTTCAAACACTCAAAACTTACCGCTTGTGCTCGTTATAGAATGACATCTCCCCTTTTTTTGTATTTGAAACCAGCAGATAACAATCTTTTGTAGATGGTTTCATTCCAGGCATTCATTGTTTGTGTCGTTTCCCATGTTGCTGTTGCTATAGTATTCGGAAAGTGAGAAAACTTCTGATTCGATGGTATGTGTCGGTTTCTCTTTTCTTTCCCAGATACACTTTGCGAGTGAGGTGTATTTTTCCTTTCAGATGACTTAGATGAGAAATAAGTTGATCTTAAGGCTAGGGCTATATGTGTCTGTGCAAGATTTAACTGTATTTTATTATCTAAACCAACTTCTAAAATTAAAATTAACGAATTTCGAATATCGATGTAATATTTAAAATAATATTTGCGTATATGCACTGGAAGATATTAAAATTAATGCGTTCCTCAATCCACAGTTTTCTAAAAGAAGACATTAAACATTATATACATATCAAAAACCATGGAATATAATTTTAAAAGTATTTTATTATTGTTAAAGACGACATATACCAACAGAGAAATTTTAAAAAGTGAAAATGTTAAAAAAAAAAAAATGTTTAAGATTTGTTCCTTGATCATAGCCAATATTTAAAAACTGTTAGTATTCGATTTAGATTTGTTGATAGATAATGGTCCATAAAAACATTATTAATAGCATTGGGTTAGTTTCAGAACTTAAAACGTGAATAAGTAATAACACAATATTAGTGGCATAGCGTACACTCCCGCATCGCGAGGGGGGCAGGGTTCTAAGGGGCCCAAGGCCCGACTGCCACCAAGTACCTACCCTTTGTAAAATCCAACTTGAGGCCCAAAACCTGACTTTGAGGAGGGGGATGTGTTCTTCGTTACGCCACTGCACAATATCAAATACCATATCACATTCGATTCTGTCATTTAATATCAAGGAACTGAAATAGCGTTGTTTTATGAATAGGGTACAAAAATGAAAAAAACGAATAAAAGAGAGGGGGTTTTTTTAGTATACTTGACTTTGTGAAACTATCATATACACTGCTGGCCCCCGTAAATGCAACACCAAGAAATACAAGAGATATCACAACAAAATTTATTTTGTGGATAACATGTTGACCAAGTATCAAATGATTAAATTTATAGATTTCTAGGAAGTGTGGTTCCTGCCAGAATCAGTAGCCAGAGTAGCCACCATTGTTGCAGATCACAGCTGCCACACGCCTCGGCATTGATTCAAATATACTTTGGATGTGTTCTTGGGGTACACCAGACCAAGCAGCTTCCACACGTTGCCAAAGTTGATCTGGTGTGGCAGCTGGGGCTGTAATCTCGGTCAATCGTTGAGCAACCATGGACCACATGTTTTCTATCGGTGAAAGAACCGGAGAGCGAGAAGGCCAGGGAAGCAATCCAATCTGGTGATTGACGAAAAACCTTTGCACAATGCGTGTCACGTGTGGTCGCGCATTATCCTGTAGAAATATGGCTGTGGCCAAGCCCTGAAGGTAAGGAAGGACAATTGGCTCCAACACCTCGGAGATGTAGCGCTGGCTGTTTAAAGTACCGGCAATGCGTACTAGAGGAGTGCGAGAGTGATATCCAATACCGCCCCATACCATAATACCCGGTGCAGGACCAGTGTGGCGGTGCATAACTCAGCTGTTAGCATCCTCTCTCCACAGTGTCTCCAGACTGGAATCCGACCATCGTGGTGTTGCAGGCAGATGCGTGACTCGTCAGTAAAGACAACTTCATTCCATTCTGCCGCCCACATCCTTCTGTTATCACACCGTTGACGGGGGAGACGTCTGTGGTTCTGCGTCAAGGGTAGACCAAGCAATGGACGTCTTGCGGACAGACCACTCTGCTGTAAACGGCGTCGAATGGTAAGCGCAGACACTGAATGATGCGTTACAGACTCAATGTGCTATGCTATGGTTCGTGATGTGACTGAGCGATCCGTCACTGCCATGCGCACAATTTGCCTGTCCTCACGTGAAGTGGTGGACTGAGGTGGATGCGATCGACCACGTCGGTCCGTCGTACCCTCCTGCATCCAATGGACACATATCCGCATTACAGTTGTTTGGTTTCGTCCAACACGACTTCCGATTTCCCTGAAAGATAATCCATAATCTCGGTAGGCCACTATCCTTCCTCTGTCGAACTCGGATACTTGATCAAAAGCTGATCGCTGTTTTCTACGAGACATAACTGGTCGTTTTTTGAAAAATCCACAAGAAAAGACAATTGCCGAAATCTCCAAGCCTTAAATAGCGCTTTGAGGTGGCGCCACAGGCGCACGTTATGTGTGTCTGCGCTGAAATTCTAATCATTTGCATATCTCACCTCCGCTAATGCATGTTGTAAATTTCATGTTATTTGCATGCTTTCTTCAGGCTGTTGTATTTACGGCGGCCAGCAGTATATTTCTCTTAATTTGTAAAAATTGAAAATTTGCTGATATTTATTACCATTAAAATGAAATAGTATAATTTTACCATTAGTCAGAGAAAGTTTATGAAATTTTAAATTCCTCTTTCTTTGTTATTGTTTCATGTAATAATTAGTACTTGCTGAATTTCACATGATGAATCTTTGATAAAATCTAGATTTGAGCCTCGAGTCACCTAATAATTAGAATACTTTTCTGAATATAATACCCTTTAAAAAATAAAAGCTGTAAATTTTTTTTTAATATAAAATAGAAATTAATGCTCTAATTCAGTAGAATTATTTCTCATAATGCAGATTTTTATATCTACGATTATATTACAGAAACCTATCATGAAATGCAGCTTTCTAAATATAAAAGAAAGTTGAAAAATGAAAATGACAAATTTTAAGGCATTAGATAATTAAGTATTACGAAAAGGAATAGATTTCGTTTGAATGAATGGCCTGATTTAAAAATAGTGATTAAAAATAAAATGAGTGTCAAGCTTGCTTGGGAACTTAACTCTGGGGGTTTCACGTCAGACTAACCACCTGACCGGAACATCTACTCATGCACCTCAGTGCCCAAGGTCAAGAAAACTAAGACGGTCACAGTAGACCTTGGCCCTCATGGGCTGTTGCGCCTTTAATTTGAGACATCAATACAAACCATTATTATGCAGACTATTGCAAACAAATTCAGGTGTTTTATATTATGCAATCAATCATATTGAAAAATTTTTAATGAACAAAATTCCCAGATCATAAAGAACATGAATATTTTTAAGAAATGTATTTAATGTATCATTAAAATGATAAATCTACTTTAATTTTTTCTCATTCATTTGACTGATAATCATAACATTTCCAGAGGGCTATTGATGTGAGCTCTAAATTATTTCACACCCACTTTTGCAATACAACATGACATTATAATTCAATGAATTGATTCCATTTATTTAATATCCAAATCCTACAAAGAGGTATTTCTTAATTATTTAAATAATTTCAAGAGGTACTGAAAAATTTTAAGATGACTCTCTCTTATCATCCTCTAGCTCTTTCTATAACTTGTATTTTTTCGCTCCTGGAAACGAGTTTAAAACGAATTCAGTTTAAAAAATTAGTGGTATTTAAATACATTTCGGCAACGAGTGAAAATAATAACTAGTGGAAAAAAGAACAAATGAGAAAGAGAACGTCTCTACTAGCATCTATATATCACATTAATTAATAAATTTTTCTTTTAAACAGGTATTTTGCTGAAAAAAATGTACTTCTTTTTCAATAAAATACTTTTATCATTGCATATTGTCTATTTTTTTTTTCTTTACTGATCAAAGAAACATATTTATTTCATTATTCTGGATTTTTGTTTCCCTTCAGTCCTTCAATAGTCATCCCGTTTTCAGTGAAACAATATATTCCTTAATATAAAGGTGCCATTTTTATATAAAACATTAAGTAATTATAACATTAAAGATTGGAAATGCCTAAAATTTTTCTTGTACGAGACTATTTAGTTGAAAGAAATACAAGAAAATACAAGATTGAATTATGTATTATTAGTACTTATATATATAAATACGGCAAGTTATGAGATAAGGTCTCTCTCTCTACATGTATTGTGTATACATCTTGGAGGAAAAATCCGTATTTTTTGTCTACATCATTTTCGTAATTAATACTCTAATAATTTTTTACAGGCTTCATTTAAGTATTGGTTTAATTAAATTATAGTTATATACTGAAAAACATTCCATTTATTATTTGATTTGTATCTGTTATATTTTAGAAAATGCAAATTTATAACCTTTTGTTTAGTGAAATAATTATATAAAATCAAATTATTGGTAAGTTTTATGAAATTCATATGAATTTTTAAAAATTTAATACAATTTGGTATGTCCAAATCAGTTAATTTTTTCATGTCAAAGAAATCTGCCCATTTTATCAAGTTCAGTTTTTTAAAAAAAAGCTTTAAAATATATCCTTATATATCCTTTTCATTTCAAATTTTCTTTTATACATTAAAAAAAAATACAATTCATAAAAGATTTCTACAATACAGACCTATTTGTGGAGATACAAAAACTATGAATACAACTAAATGCTGGGCGGAATATTTTGGTGGAAAATTCTACATTGTATTTAGTTCTCACGCCAATTTTTACTTCGTATAAGATATTTATACAGATTTGATCTGTTTTAATGGGCCACAGTCTAGTAAATTAGTCACTGGTTTGAATCTTGATTTTGCTACGAATCCATTTTTTGAAATTTTGCCAGTACGACTTATTATACGAAACGGGATCTCAAATTTTTCGAGTAATATTGTGTGTGGTAGTTGATATAGTAATATAAATTAGACGTGTTCCACCTGAGGTGTCTTCGTTTGACTACATATAAATTATGAAATCTGTTACCAAAAGAACTCTTTTTATTAAATTTCGGTATGAAATTAATCTGTAAAATGATTGTAATTTCCCCTTTTGTTATTTTGTTAATTAATAAAATTGCTTGATTGCTATTAATTAAATTTTCATTATTAGGTTTAAGAAATGTTGAATAATTTTTAGTGATGCATTGAATATGGGACAATTTTCTTCCAACAGTCACTAAATTATTAACAAACATGTCATTTTTCATCTTTTCTTATTAAATTCAATCACTAAAAAACTTTAACGATATTTATTTCATTATTATTTCAGACGCTTTTAACATCAGGGCATATTTTAATATTAAAATGTGTCGGACTAAATAAAAATAATGCAAGCATTTTATATTCCTAATTTTTTTTTAATACTTTGATTGATTTTAAAATAGTATTAATTTTTTTGAAAATATGTAATGAATCAGACAAGTTGTTTTAACGTATTTATTAATCGGCTAAATTTTGCAAATAAGATGTGTTAATCATTACTTGAATTTTATTTTAGATTAGAGTTTTCACACAAGAGTTGACTTTCTTTAACCCTAAGAAATGATTTTATTTCCTCATGAGGATAGGAATATTAATGATTTGGATGAGTGCATTTGAATTTATTTATTTTTGTTGATAATAACAATTAAAATGTTGTGGCTATTTCTAAATAATACATTGTTATACGAAAAAAGGTATACTAACTTCAGAAACCTTTTATAATTGATGCGACAATTATAGCATTTCGTTTCAATTGTAATAAATATAGAGATCAATACAGAGGACTTTTATATAACAAGGGGAAAAAATTCAATTGATGAGTTCAAGGCTGATAATGTGGTTAGCATTTTATAAAATTTATCTTTTTTCTTAATGTTTCGTATTACGTACTCAATAAAAATATTTAATAAAAATTGTAGATCTTTTATAATGAAATGATTCGCTAAAAAATGAAGTTTAAATTGAGGGTCCTCAGCTTAAGATAAGAGGAGCAAAAAGAAATTCTTAGAATAACTAAGGGCATTTTTTCAAGTATTTGAACCACTATTTGGGAGGTGGGAGACCCTAACAACCCACAGGAAGTTCTCTTCTTGACATAAGAGGAATCTATAGGACCATGTCATAAAAATAATGCTACGGTTGTTGAACTCAAAGCAGACTCTTTCCCCTGGAGAATCATTGCGAACAAAAATAAAAGGGAAAAGAGTCTCGACAAATAGAACCTTATCTTCAAAAAATTAATACTGTTTTGAAATCAATCAAAGTATTAAAAACTTGGGAGTATTAAATGTTTACATTATTTTTACATAGTATAGTACATTTTGATATTTGATGCTAAAATAAATTAATTTGTTGAAATGAAATATAATTAATTGTAACTGAATATTTTTTCTTGTTCTTTAAGTACCATGAAAACATATTTAACACTTCTCACCGCTTAATAATTAAGAGTTAACCACAGTAGAAATAGAAAAAGCTGATTAAATATATCGATTAAAAAAGACCGCCTCCCCTCCCACTTCAAATTATTGTAATTTCGCAAAATGTGTTTACTTAAATTTATATACGGTCAGAGATATAAAGTGACATTAACCGGTACCGCAGTTCAGAATTACGAGATCAATCGACTATCCAAATAAAAGTTTATATTTTTGTGTGATTCTGACCTATTTCTTTGATTCTCTTTTATGGTAATTAGTTAAGTGGTAATTCATGCGGAATCAATAATTCAAAGAAAATTTTGAGAACGCTTTCGTAGTGTAAATACTACATTTAAAATAAAGCTTCGACTAAATGATACATTTCTGTGTTATGAATTAATGCTCCTCATATTGTGCAGAAATCATTATTATAAATAATTATTACTGCAAACGAATTCACATATTTTATATGCAGTCAATCCTATTGAGAAATTTTTAAAGAACAAAATCACAGATCGGGAAGAACAGAAAAGTTTGTGTTTTAAACATACCTTTCAGATTGAATTTAAATATTGGTTTAATCAATTTATTCAAAGAAATGACTCCTTTTTAAAAGTTATGTTTTTTAACGCTTTAAAATCAGCCACTTTCATTTTCTTCCTTTTATATACATTAGAAAACTACAATTCTTGATATCTCTGCAATACATTCCCGTGTATAAAAATCTATAGTCTGGTGAAAAATTCTGTTGTTGGTACTTATGCCACCTGATCGACAGTAACCGATTGTAACATCAGATCAAGGCCCACGAAATTCATCGACGTCAGGGCCTAGTTTTATACCTATCCCTAGTCTTAGCTTTGAGCACCCAACAGGTGATAGTGTGATTTGGCTCCATTCCACCCCAATTGTGAGGGAGAACACCCTGGGGATGATCAAGGGCCTCCCATCTCTCTTCCCCTTCCACCCACCTCACGAGAAGACTTGCGGCTCGATGGCTATTTAGAGTAAAGGCCTCTTCCTTTAACAAATATTCATGCCTTCTCCGGGATTCGAATCTAGGCCCAATGGCACAGCAATCAGTTTCACTAACCATTATATGTTTCATATAGAACGTTTCATTCATAGAAAGATATTTACGTAGGTATATTGGAAGAACTTTTGTCATCTCGCTTGACTTCCAGATCGTGCAAGAAGTTAATACCGTAAAATCCACGCACTTTGAACGCAAAAACTTAAAGGTGCGCGTTATACGCCGGATTTAAAAATAACAAGAGATGAGCATAAAAAAAATGAATAGAAATTCAAAAGTAATAACTTGCTCAAGGAACTCAAAGAGTTGCAGTTCTAGATTTTTTCAAAAGTCTGGGTTAATACCTCAAATAAATGACTTCTAAACAGAAGGACAATGTATGCTAATGTTTCAGATTTCTTCGTAAAAAAGGAGTTATACTGCAAATGTACCTAAACATTAAAAAATTCAGCTTGAAAGTATAGGTGCGCGTTATACGCCGGATTTTACGGTACTTAATTTTGCTTCTTACAAAATCTTTATTTTTTATAAGAGTTTTCACTATTGGGACTGAATTTTTTTTATAAAATTTTTCAAGTATAACCCTGAAAGGAATACTTCAAAAAATTTTCCTTTATGATTTTAGTAATACTTATTCATTTGTATAAATGATTTAAAAAAGAAAAACTCGTTAAAATGTATAAAAGGTCAAGAGAGGGAGAGGAGGGGGGATTACATTAATGTCGCACGAAAAAGCAACAAGAGGGTTGTTGACGAAAGATTTCGTAATTTTGAGCAGTCAAGTGACGAGGACGACACATGAGCTAGCAACCCTCTCTCCTAACTACCACACCACAACAACGGGAGGACATGGAGCCTCTACAGATTGAATGTGCATCGGCCTTCTCTACACGGTGGGTCTTCTGTGGCACCAGGACTCGAACCCGTGACATTCCGGCATCGACCCTAATCACTAGGTTACCGCAGCGACTATTCAGAGCGAAACAAAATTATTTAAATTTTTAAAAATCAAATTTTAAAGCATGCGTAAAAAACACAGACGTTGTAGAATTTCCTAACATTTAACTAAACATAGTATTTTGTATGTATTAGCATAAAATGAACAGAAAAATAAATAAATAACATTGAAACATTTTATACTAAGTTGGTTAATATATTTTTGTAAAAATTATGTTCAGCAGAAAAAAAGTATTTGATGATTTTTTTAAATGAGTTTTAAACATTTTTCTTCAAGATATTGGGATGAATAATTTCATCAAAAAACTGCAAAAAAAGCTCAGAATTTAGTAAAAAAAGAAAGAAGAGTTAAATTTCAAAATGAACACTAAGAATTTATTTTTTCTGAGAAAATGCAAAGAAATGTAAAAGTTTTCAAATAATATAAATTTGATTATTACGGAGCTTAGAAAAAAAGTGTCATCTTAAAAATTTGAAATAGCATGTTATTTTCTTATGAATATATGTATATTAAGAAATTAAGTAGAAGTATTTAAAAAAATGCTCACAATTTTAATTCAACATTTAATATAGTTGTGAAATTTTGTAATTATAAAAATTTCTACTTTTTTCAACATACAACTATTTTTAAAAAGGTACATTTTCGTTTCCGGGGCCTAAAAAGTTGCAAAGTGAGTGAGCGAATATTAAAGTCCCACTGTTCACTTACTTGAGAGCGTTTGGCGACGCACCTCGACTTTTTGAACCATTGTCAAGTAATGAGAATGAGACTCGAGCTGGCACCCATCTCTCTTAACTACCATACCACACCAACGCTAGGACGTTTAAATTCTCGACACATTCAACAGCGGATCTTCAGCGGTAGCCAAAATTTTAAAAGGGCAGTAATAATTAATTGTGGGAAATTACCACGCGAATTTTGTAATGACGTTAATATAGAAATCACACATACCAGGAAGGGTTGATAGCGAGAGGGGAAGGGGAATTTCCATGACAATATGTTATGCGTTTAAAAATGTTCGTGCAACGCAGGGGGGAAATAAACATGTCCGACAAAGAAAAGAAGCAAAAAAATTTCGAAACAGGGAATTTTAAGTTATGCACCAGGTAAAAGCAAGCAACGCCGGGCTAAGCGGAGGAAGGGGGATGGAAGTCCTTTTGAAAAAGAGTATTAGAAGTACTGATTTTGTGAAGGAAAGGGAAAATTTATGAAAATAGAGAAAGCCCATGCAGCTAGTATATTTTAAAATTAAACTAATCGTAAAATATTTTACAGAAATTAATAGTCTAAATTAAAAACAGAGTTATTATAACATAGAAATATATTTAAAAATGAATTTACTTGGATAATTGTATTCCAAGCAATTATTGAAGAATTTTTTATAATTACATTGTTTTAAAAAATTATCAGTAACTAAATCATTGTTACTTTTTTATAAAATTTAAGATAAAATTTCTAAATATTGATAGGTGTAGGTTACTACATCAGAATGGCATTTTTATAATGTTAAAATCAAAAGAGTCTCTTTTATCAAAAATATTACTTATTATCAAATAACGTTTAATTGAAGGTCCAAAAGTTAGCTGACTCATTATTGTAATTAGTTTTTAATAATTTTAAATATTGGGGATAATAATTAAAGCTAGGAACAAAATCTATTACATTACTAAAAATAATTAGGTCATCTATGTATCTAAAAAAAGTAACAAGATTCGTAACTAACATTTTCATAAAAGTGCAAATAAATATTGGTTAAACAGTTACTAGCAGGTCTACCTTGTGGTAATCCTTTAATTTGTTGATAATAAGAGTTATTATGGAAAATATAAATTTCATTTAATACTAGTTGAATAACAGAAAGATATTTATCATATTTTATTATCTTATTTAAAGAATATTTTTTATAGGCTATTTTAAGAATCATGAACATGTCTCCTATATCTATGGAGTTAAATAAGTCTTCAAAATCATAGGTATGAATAGAAATAATTGTTGTACCTTGCATATATACTTAATATATATATATATATATATATAATGTCTATAATATTCTTAACAATAATGGAATTATCAATTTTGTCTAAAGTGGATTGAGTAATATGTTGTAGCTTCTTGCCCCCGGACGTGTAATATAAGTTTTAAAACCATTCATTATAATTCTAAATTTTATAGGATTTTTATAAAATGTTGGAGTTAGGAAAATATGAGGGAATGTAATATCCAAAATACGTAAATCTATTTTTTTTATATAAAAAGCTGAGATTCGATTAAAAATTTTTATTGCTTGAATTAGATTTTTTAAAAAAAATATTATTTTTAAAAATTTTCTTTAAAATTAGCATAAAAACCACTTGCAAATACTTGCATAATTAAGGGAAATTTATCAATATAAACGATTATGGTTCTTTTTTAGTTCCAATTTTGGATAAAAATTTTTTAAATTATATCACTACGTTTTTTAGTTAAATAACTCATTTAAAATTTTGCATTTAAAGTTTAAAAGCTACGATAGGAAAAAAATATATTTAATTGGTAATTTTTAAATGAAGCTAAAATTTTTTTTGGGGAAAATTTTTTTTTTAATGGGGAAAAGGATCATTTAAACTGTAACATACCCCTTTTTACATTAATTTTTTTTAGGGGACCTTTAACAATATTAAAATTACCTGTAACAACATTTTGTGATGATCATTTATAAAATCAGAAAAAAAAAAAATCTTTACAATTACAAACAATATTAATTTTCAAATCATTAATATTTTGTAAGAAAAAAATTGACTACCAATTTTTTTTATGTTTAAAAGCCTTTTTAATGCGAACATTATTTATGGTAACAAAGTACAAAAAATTTTTAAAAA